>PISX010024407.1:0-27957 GCA_004024625.1 Mellivora capensis
GACATAACGTCTATGTTGGTAGCCATTAGCTCTGTTGCAGAAGGCCCATCCTCTGAATTTTTCTTCTGTTGGGCATTCCTCCTCCTAGTCATTTTGGTGAGAGTTGGCTGAATGGTTGTAGCTGGATGTATCGACCTCGGTGCAGTGAAGGTGCACCCTGGAATGCTTCTGAGCAATCAAGAGTCCCCACCCAAACGAAAGAAAAAAGAAAGAGAGAAAGAAGAAAAAAAAGAGAGAGAGAGAGAGACCGGAAAAAGAAAGAAGGATAAAAGAGAAGGCTCAGCCCAAATGGGCCCCAAGGTAAGGTTTATGAAGTATACAAACAAAAACAGACAAATATAAAAGACTGATAAAAGTATATGACAAGAGAAGAAAAAAAATATGTACATATATATGTAGAAGCAAAACAAAGAAACAAACAGACAAACAAACAAAAAAAAAAAGAACCTCGTCAAAAACAACCCTAAGTATAAGATTTATATACTACCAGGACAAACACAAATACACAGAAATACTGGCAGGAGAAAAAGATGGGAGAGTGGTTGTAAATTCTCAGTGTGGGCGAGGAAGGTTATTTTGATTCTTCCTGGATGTATCTTGATATCTTTTTTAAAGGACACAACTTTGCTAATATAACAGGGGATTAAAAATTGGTTTACCTATAGGGGTAGCATTGATTGGGGAAAGAGGATTACCTTGAAGTTTAACTCTATATGAATATTAGCAAATAAAAATAAAGAAAAGAATGATCTAAAGTAAAATTTAAAAAAATTAAAAAATAGAAAAGCAAAAGAAAAACATGGGTATATGTATCAAAAAGTTCAGGTTAAAAGGTTATTATGGAATTTGATGTACTGGACATTTCACTGTGATGGTAAATAGGCTAAAAAAAATCTATATAAAAAATAAAAAAGATTAAAAAAAATTAAAAAATGAACCAGAATAGTGGGAACGAATTAAAAATTAAACATTGTATCTATGAATTAGTAGTGATTGTTCTTTTCTCGGTTTTGCTTTTTTTTTTCCCCCGGTTGGCTTTCTGGGGGAGGGGCCTGCCGCGTGGGTTTTCAGGTGGTGTTTCCTGAGTTAAGTCCTCCCGGCCCCCTCCAGGGGGTGGGCTCTGAGGAAACCGGGCCTTCAGGCTTTTGTTCTCTGGAGGTTTTTATGTCTGTTCCTTTGTTTTCTCTCCCCCCTTGGCAGCTCTGGATGGTTCTTGGAGGTTTAGAGGAAAGCAAACTGCACCCAGACCTCCCTGCCAGAGAGAAGCCCCAGTCCGTTCCCCTCTGGGTGCTGCAGAGCAGGTTCCCAGCCGCGATCTCTGGGGACACCTGTGTGTCCTGCTTGTACTCGAAACCACAAGGGGCAGCTGTCTGGGCAGTTCCAGACCGCCAGAGAGGTTCCAAGCAGCGATCGCACCCTAAGATTTTCCCGCTGGCCCGGGCTGGGAGCGTTCAGACTTTCCGGGTCCGAGAGCACCAAGCTGGTGCCTGCACGTACCTCTCTCAGGGGAGGGGGCGGAGCGTGTCTCAAGCTCTGCTACCGGCACGGCGCACGCATGGGGACTGCAAAATGGCTGTTTCTGCCGCGCGAGAGTCCCAGCCCCTCCCGCACGCCAAGCGCCCTTAAGAGGTCTCCTCGCAGCTCAGGGACCAAGACCTGGTTTCTCTGCTGCACTCTCTCTGGCTCAGCACCAGGGGTGTCTGTCCTTGGTGGGGGACTTAAGCCCCTGTCCCTAACAGTTCCAATTCCCACAATTTCCCCCTGTGATCCTTTGCTCTTTTTGAGTGCTTTCTATCAGACTTCAAGTTAATGCTGGTCCCCAGGTGCAGGAGACTCTCGTATTGGGGTATCACTTTCCAATGGGTCGCTTCTGGTGGCTCCCTCCCCCTTTTGTTTATCTTCCGATACCAGTCTGGCGTTCCCACTCCGCTTTACCTGCCTAATGGTGTCTTCTGCCCCTGTAGAGATCCTGACGAGTAGAATTTTGATCTCAGGCTGATTTCATGGGTGGTCGGAGTTCCTTGGTAGGTAACCAGCTCACTTTAGGGGACAGGTTGAAACAGCGCCTCTTCCTAGTTCCCTGCCATCTTGTCCCCCCCTCTCAAAAAAAGCTGGAGGTATTTATATTTTGGTAAAAGCTCCCAAATTCTTGCGTGGGTTAAACATGCTGAACAGAAAATGGGTCTGTTTCTACGTAATAGCCATGACATGTGAATACTGAAAATGGCTAATGTCAATCTATGAGAAGGAGGTATGATCATTAAAGTGACAAACCAGAGTTCTGTTTCTACTTGAATTCTTAAGAGTGACATATTAAAGAAAGGTCTTTTACTTTTTCCAGTGTCATTCACAGCTGAAAAGTGCCAATACAAAAACAAACTGACTTTCATTTACACATAGTCAATAATCGTATAAGAAAGGAAGATAAAGCCTTCTAAGTCAGGGAGAGAAGTCTTCAAGGGCTTACTTGAGAAGTTGTTTCTTGCTTATACCCAAATCCAGATATGAATGTTAAATAAAATCTGGTCCATGAATTTGATAATCATTCAGGTTATTTGCCCTTGTCTCTGTAGCATAAGCTGATATAAACTCCAATACGGCATAGATATTATTAATAGACAGACTTGTTACCTATGATACACATACACCGGAAAATAGTTGTAATGATGTATATGTGTGTATATACATACATAGTGTGTATAATAATGCGATACATATATGTGAATATAGGTAATGTACAATATAGATAAAACACTTGAACATAGATAATATTTAGATATGTTTCTAGTTTTTTTCCCATTAAAGATATGAGGATTCGAGATTTTGGTGTCCTCTTTACATGTAAAATGCTATTTGGGAAGTCTGGAGTGTAAAGCAACAAAAAATGAAACATGCTATTCTTTTTTAAGAATAGCAGACTAAATTGCCATAAAAAAAGTTCCCTGACATAGCCTGATTCAAACTGATATAAGCAGATTGATTCAAACAATTCATGCTATACAATGATAAAGATAAAGATGCCCCAACACTGTGTTTACTTTCAATGTAACTAAGGATATCTTTCTCCCCTCCTTAACACCTTTCGAAAATGTGGTATTTGAAGAAACATAGCCTGGTGGCAGATCAGTTAAGTTCACCAGCGGAATTCAAGGAGGTGAATGAAAAAATGTAAAGAAGACATGGAAGCAACAAAGGGGAGTTCTGCTGGGAAAACTGCCTTGTTGAGAATCTTGACGGAATCTGGAGGTTCTCTTCTGAATAAGGGGCGATTACCAATCCATTCAATCACACCTTAATCCGCCACTGCTGGGTTGGACCTGGAGCTACACAGATTCTTCTGTACCCCCTGCTAAGAGTCTAATAATCCACATCCTTTCTTTTGAAGGGTAGAAATCTCAATAGGATTGGAAACAAGTCACGGAAAAGGTGCCAGCAGGGGGCTTGTTTCATTATAATAACAAACCAGCCCCTGTTCAAAGAGAAATCAGACTGAATTCCTTGCTGTCTTGTCCTCTTGATTCTTTTTTTTATCCTAAATATTTACCTTAATCCCTTTAAACCAAGGTCCTCCCAAAGGAATAGCTACACTTCTTCAGTATCTGGAGACTATTCTCTTTTGTGGGATTCCTTTAGTTGTTGCTATGGGTTCACTCTTCTCTCTAGAGAGGTTTTTATTGCTTCTTTACTTCCTGGCTCTGCATTTAATTTTCATTCTAAACTGTTAACTTGAATTTACTTTTCCATTGGGGCTTTTTTGGAAACCTGAATATGGAATCCTTCCGATGTGGACCATCTGAAATAGCTAAGGAGGGTAAATAGTTACCTATATTATTGATGTAGATTTTGGTCAAACCCCGAGAGAATAAGACAATCATACTGGGCTTTCTGCTTAGGTCATTCTTGATTTAGCCACAGAATCTTTGTCATCCTCATGCCAATCAAGTAGCAACTGAGTCTAATAGCTCTGAATATATAGCATTCATTCTTTTGGGTGCCTGCTTAGACCAAATTGCCCTTCTGTGAAGATGAAGTAAATTCTAGCTTCACAGTGGTCCCCAGCTTACTGAGGCTGGTCGACTTCTAACCCAGTGTGGATCAACCAGATTGGATTGGGAAGACCTTTGGAATTGGGATTCAGAGATGCTAGTTAGGCTCTAGTGGTATTTGAACTGAGTGGGAAGGCTGCCCTTCTGGACAGCTACGTTCTGTGCCTGGTGAAGCAGTGAGAACTGATCTGAAAGGAAAGAAAAATTAGCCTAATATTCAGAACCTAGCAGGGAAGAATGCAGGGGTCCCACAGAGACAGAAGAAATCAATTATAAACTTGTGATAGTCCCAGTTCATAGTCCTAGTTCCTGGTGAAACCCCCATACTTCTTTACTTTGGGACTTAGGAGATAGCTTTGTATCCTTATCATAAATCTACCTATTTAATTACACTTGCTTGGGTTTCTGTTACATGAAACAGAAATACCTAGGAATAAGACAATGGGTTTCGTGATGGTGGTAGAATCATACTATCTCCTAGCTAGACGGACAATAGATATCTCATTCAGCTCACTCATTTTGCACTTGAGAAAACTGGGGTTTATAAGTATAGTAATGTGCTTATGGTTGAAAAAGATCATTAATGGCAAAATGGATAGTAGAAATATAGATGAGTGGTAAGAAAAGACTGGCAACATACAATCCAAAGCATGACTGGGGAAGAGCCCTGAAACTCAAGTCAGAATGTGAATGCTAGACCTTTCTTAGAGACTCACTAGCTGTGTAAGCTCACGTTTGTTTTTGGAACTTTGAATTTTTATCTGTTAATAAGGAGGTTGGGACATAAGTTCTATCTGGTCCTTTCCCACTCTAAAATCATAAGATTCTTAGCCATGTCCCCAAACACAAAGTGAATTGGGTATCATAAGTAATGATCCAGAAAGTGTGAATATGAATATGGTTGCCTGGGGAGGAAATCAACAAGTTCACACTGGTGCGTGTCCGAGGGTGGAAGTGGTAGCACTGTTTTGTAGTTCAGAACTTCCTACTCAAGTCAATCAGGGGGTCCCCAAAGTGGTAGTGTTACTTCGTGGGTTTTTCGTATCAAATAAGTAGTAAACTGATTATATGTGCAGTCAGTGGGTTTGTATGGAGAATCTGTCTGGAAAGCATCCAGAATCAGATGCATGCCAAAACAACATTCCTGCTTCCAGATAGGAGGGAAATTGAAAGGTTAAATGTAAATGCATTTGGGGTCCTTGCTCTTTGAAGAGATAGAAGGAACCAAAATAAACCAGTCTCTGTCTCTCTGTCTCCCCTGTCCTCCCTCCTTTCCTTCCTTTCTCATTTCTTTTTCCTGGCTAATGATATGCTTGTAAAATGAGTGAATGTATGAGGGCTTTTCTTATTTTTACTTATGAAGGATAAAGAATAAGGAGATTGTCAACGGAGTGAGAATTTTCCATCTCCAAAATTTTAAACTCCTGACAACACATAAATATACATGGGTCTTGGAACAGCATAAAATTACCTCCATTATATATACCGTATACCTTCAAATCCCCTCCTCTGGCATATCGAGATAATTTCCCAGTGGCTTACATCTGTCTGGTTTCTTCTCCCTGCCCCTTCCTGTGGCCCTTTTCATCTGTCTCATGCTTTGACTAGTCTACTGAATTGTCTCATTTGTCAGTCTAGTAATAAAGCTCTGAGTTAACACATTCAGTAAATTTTCCTCAGGTTGCATCTGCCTCATCACATTTGCCGGTTTGGTACATTTGCCACTTTTCCTTCTAGAACTCCTTAGCTTGTGCCTCTTTGCAATTTCATAATTCAGTTAAATCCGATTACTCCTCCTTTCTGTCTTCATCAATCTCTCTTCCTCTTCTTATTCCCTAAATATGGCCATTGTTAAAAGTTACCCTTTTTCTTTTCTACCCCTATTAAGCTCTTTGGCTGTCTCATCAACTCCTGTGATGTACCTTCACTATTCAGTGAAGTGTGGAGGAGACTGGGTGTACATGGGAGAAAAAGTAGTGAAGAAGATTCTGGAGGCCACGTACCTCACTCTTGAATTTAAAGTCTTTGGAAATCTTCCTTCAGCTGTCTTTAAATTCTGTCTCCTGCTACCTGTTCCCTGTTTTAGAAACCTTATCTCCCTTTTTCATTTCATTGTGATTTTAGACATACTGCTCTTCCTTAGAGTCCCCTCTCTGTCATCTGCTGTTAAGAAGTCCTACTCCTCCTTGAAGATCCAATAAAAACAGGTTTTTAAATCGTTTTACAATCTTTTTCAAAAATGCTTACTGTGCAGTATGCTGAGGAAACAAATTAATGGCATTGTCCCTATTAAAATAGAAATGTACTATATGATGTAATATATAATATGTAACATATAGCTATATACTACAAAACATATATTATCATAAGGAGCCACAATAACACACTTCCTAATCCAGCCTGGGGCAGGCCCTCTGGGATCATGACACTAAAATGTAGAAGTCTACCAGGTTCCCAGGGAGAGAAAAAAACAGTTGGAGGTTGGAGATTTTTTTCATGTGAAGAGACACTAAGTCTATTAAAACACATGAATTATATGAGAGAGCACAGAATTCTAAGAGTACATTAAGCAGCTCGCTCTAGGCAGAAACGATCTTTTCCCTCGCCCGAGTATTATTCATGCTATACATAGGGCATTTTTAACGTGCTCCTTGAATTTTGGTCCTGTCTGTTTCTCTCTAATTCTCATAAAAGGCAGCGATTATGTTGTATGTCATTATGCATGTGTCTCTTCCCAACATAGCAATATATAGCATAAACTCAGTATGTGACAAATACCAGTTGAATGACTAAAAGTGGCATGACTGGGTATGTTAGTTGTCATTCACAGAGGTAACTTTCCAGCTAGTCCCCCCACAACACACACACACTGGAAAATAAAAGCCTGACCTTTCTAGGGACACTGTGTCACTCAGACAAAAGTGTGAAACTATAAGAAACTTCCTAAAAAGAGAGGTGGAGGTTTTTGATGGATTTTTCACTTAGACAAGAGGGTTCATCAGAATCTGAGGATTTTTAAATGGGGCTTTTTGGTTTTTTCCGGTACAGGAAATTTAAAAGTTATGTAGAAATTTAAAGTTATTGTGACTAGGTTCTTGAAAAAAAAAAAAATAAAAGGACACCTTCAGCATCTTCTTAAGTTTGGGAATGTCCTAATAAAATTTCTATTACTGGAACGCTGTAATTTTAAAGTTCTGAAGTTCTAAAGGTTAGGAAATTCATACAGAAGGCTGACCAAGCACCTTAATTCTGCCACTTTGGCCACTGTTTTGATTACTTATAATCCACCTTTGGAGAAGTCAGTGCCTATAAAGCTTATTTTGGGGTGTTATAAAAGTGAACTGAGGTCCTCCTGATACATTGTTTTGTTAGGTATCTGACATTTTCTCTTCAGACCAGAAGAACAGAATATGATGAAAGCAGAACAAAAATGGACATTATTATGTTCACATTTTTCTCAATTCTACCACCAACCCTCCTCACCACCAACCCCACTGAGGCTGTAAACCCAATGTCAACCCAGGACCATATCATTGTCTTCTGGTTAGTATTTTTAAGGCTTTCAGGGTCCTAAGGGCCTTAGTTATTGGTAATTGATGGCAGCTAACCTTGAAATCAGTAATTCCTTTCACGGAGGAAATATAAGTTAAAAATTACTGGATGGGAAGAAATCAGAGAGGGAGACAAACCATGAGAGACTCTTAACTCTAGGAAACAAGCTGAGGGTTGCTCTAGAGGAGGTTGGGCGGGGGAGGATGGGGTAATTGGGTGAGGGGCATTAAGGAAGGCACATGATATGATGAGCACTGGGTATTACATGCAACTGATGAATTATTGAGCTCTACATCTGAAACTAATGATGTATTATATGTTGGCTAATTGAATTTAAATAAATAAATAAATAAATAAATTCATGGACCCATGAATTGGTAGACTAAAACCCAAAAAGTCAAAGAAGGTTATAAATAAACATCAGATTCTGTAAATGACAATCTTAGACTATTTTCCTCACATACATATAGAGTCTGAGCAATTAATAGTATGGCTACCTTAGGTTTCAAGTCTGAGAGATGAGTACGTAAGAATCTGAACATGTATAATGCTGTTTTAGAGTGTTCCTGCTTTTTAAAATCATATAGCAAGTTTTATTATTGTTGATTTTTTAAAAATGCTATCCACATATTTCCTGCTCTGCATTTGCAGTTAGTTAATCAAGAGCTCACTCTATTGGATTTTGGATTGTTCATTAAAAATCTCTCTTCTGTCACATAAATTAAGAGCAGGGTATGCAAGTTTGTCAATTTTCCTTGTATCCTATTTGTATTCCAAGTCAAGGTGTATACTGATCGGCTGCCATCACTGTTTACCTTCTCTGCTAGGCTGAGTTGTTAAGTTGTTACCATCTGTTATTCTAGGATTCCTATTCCTTAAAGTGTTTGGGTTATCTAAGACTTAAATTTAAAGTACTGTGAGTGCCAGGAGGGCCCTCCCATTTCCATTCCAGGTTGCTAACCATGGGGACTCTAACTGTTCAACACCAGTTCCCTAATTGCTTGTCATATTACAACATTCCCTTTATTTGTTATTTAAAAATTCATCCTCACTGGTCACATTAGAGTTTTTCTTATAATAATTTTATCCATAACTGTGGTCAGAATGCGAAATAACATGATCATAATTTTTTGTCTTTTTTTTGGTCTGTTTTTTAAAGAAATACTAATCTGTGAAAAATAGGGAGAAAAGGGAAAAAGGCCCCCAGATAACCGATAGTGTAAATTATAAAGGTTTAAGGAGAATAATCTTTATGTCTTCAAAGATCATATAACATAATATCCCTTCAAGTATCTACTCTGTGTCATCTACTTCATCTCTAATCCTTGCAACAGTCTTGCAAATTCAAGGATTATTACCACTGAAGGGCTAGTGGTTTGTAAGGGATGAGAGTACAGAGCTAGTATATGCCCTTATCTCAACTTTTTCTCAGGTGTGCCTGATTCCAAATTTTGTTCTCTGTCCATCATGGCATACAACCTCCATATGTCTCATGTTCAGTCAAAAGGACCTTAAAATAAGGTCCGGCCCCATCTAGTTGGGCCCTGGGTTAGGGGCATGTTGACTGCACACGTTTCTTTGCACCATTCTCATCTTTACCATTAACAGACACACAAAATTTAAAAGTTTTCTTCTTTTTAGAATTCCCCTTCTTTCTTTTCAGAGTATTTAACAGTTCCAAATTAAAATCAACAGCAAAAACAACAACTTCTACAGAAAGAGAACTTCGAAGTTTAAGTGATTTGGTGAGCATATGGCAAAGTAAACCCCCTGGGCTATGAGCAGTTATTACAGAAAGGAATAAATAATCTTTTAAAATTATGAGCACAAAGGCAAAACCCTGAAAGTAGCATAAAATATTTCAGTAAGTAGATTTTTGAGTAGTAAGACACCTAAACAGTAATAGGTATTGGGGTAATCCATAGGAAATGGAAATATCCATGTACTAAAACAAGAATAACTAGACTTAAGACTTTACAGTCTTTATTCCACTTGTTCAAAAACTAAATCTGTATAATCATTATGAATAAGATTTTGTACCCCTTAAATAAAATAAGGAGCTTTAAGTTTCATAAATTAATTTTTCATTAATAAAAGCAAATAGTGACAGAAAGAGAAAAATAAGAGAATTAAAATCCTGTCCTATGACTTACACTAAATTTAGTAAAACATATTATAAAAATGTGTGTGATGGAATCAGACTACCTTTGGTATGTTTAGAGATCAGGGTCAAGATTTTGACAACATAAAAATTAAGAGACAACCATCCCACTTGTCTAAATCAGACCTCCTCCCCCCCCCCCCACCATAATACAATGTTTCCATCTATGCCTTCAGGGATGAGAAGAGTTTCATGGCATAGTCAGGAAATGACATCAAAGTATATAGTGAGAGGGGGTCATGAGCTAAAGAAAGAAAAAGTTATTCAAATTATTCTCTCTTTTCTGAGTTTAGCACAGTGCCTAATGACAGAGTAAGTATACCTTAAATATGGATTGAATGAATTAATTAATAGTGGACATCTATCATGTGTCTGTCACTGTTCTAGGAATCAAGACAAATTAGAAAGACAGTCACTAACTTCAAAGGGCTTATAATCCACTCTAGGAAATAAAAATAAACCATAAATATGATGCAATGTGCAATTTATGATAAAGTTATTCACAGGATACTAAAGTTGGAGGAAATTTAAGTAACCTAAATTGCAGGGGGAGTCTTGGAATGGTTTCTCTGTGCTTGAGCTGAGTCTTAAAAAAAAAAATGTGTAGGTATTAACAAAAGGGAGGAAATGGGGGAAAGCTATCCAGATGGAGGCAAGAATGATCAGCATGTTTTTGTGTGGCTGGGATATAAGTGTATGTTGATGAACGGCCAGAGATGAGCTTGAAAGGCAGTCAATGATTAGATCATGAAAGAAGTTACTAAGAAAAAAGAAAAGAAAATGATTTTACTTTCAATATGACTGGGGAGAATTGAAAGATGTAAATTCAGGGAACATAATCAGATTTGTATCATACATAGATCATTCTCTAGGCCATTTGTGGTGTTATGAGTTCAAGACTCGAGAGTAAGACTTCCGAAATGACCTAAGGAAAAATCATATGAGTCTTCTATGCTAAGGCAATGGCAAAATGTAGAGCGGAAAAATCTGATTTCCTCTTGTAAAGAAAAGAAAAATTTACATGTTATCAGTTACTGAGATTTTGGGGGTAGTTTTTGACTCAGTTTAAACTAGCACACACTGAATACTCCAGAAGTTGGTTGAAGAGTGGAATGCTACTGAAACAAATAGAAAATTAAGATATGTGGGATTAGTTTGATGTGGGGGCAGTTGGCAGGTGTCAGGAAACTGATATCAGAGGCTAGAAGAAAGGCAATCCATGTTTTGTGGTCATGGAACTTTGATAGGATGTTACTAGGGATACCAAGGGAAGGAAGATGATAGACTTCATCAGTTTGCAGCTTTCAGGGAAAGAAATGGTATTAGAATGTTGGTAGGATATGTTGACTGTTTTTGGTGGCATCTGACAGGATGGTATGAGAGAGAGATAAGCCTGGAAAATAACTGCTCAATTTGCAAATAGGACTGAAAGAATATAGAGAGATTCTTAAGAAGAACCTTTTATACTACAAATACCTATTAAAACTCACCCTAGAAACAAGGATAAAATCAAGGACTTGGTTATCAAATCTATGGTTAAAACTTCTAAAGGGATTAAGAAGTACCCAGTAAATCTTTTCAGTTCAAAGGAAAATCATTTCAGGAAAGAGATTAGGGTGTGGCTCTATCCCGGAAGCCATACAACTTGCAGATGTATGCAATTAAGTCAAGACCCTGAGAGATGTCTTGAGGGGAACTGTTGGTGCAGCTGTTTGCTCATGCATTTATTGAGCAAAAAAGGAGAAAAGGACACCAATGAGTAAGAAACTAGTACCTGGATTAACAGATTTAATGACTGCTTGATACTTAAGATGACCCTATGGCCTCCAACTTTCAGTAAGTAGGAAGAGGACCAGAAAAGCTTCTTGGCCTACAGGTGTGGCCTGTTTATTGATGCCTACTTAAAAATGGGCAGAGAGTATACTGGACAAAAATCAGAACTAAAGAACTAAAGAACAAAAATCAGAACCCTGAACTAGAGAAACCTTTCCAGGGGAAAGAATTTCAGCCTACTCCAAGAAGTACCCCGTACTCCAGGTTAGGGGCTGTAGATCAGTGCATGTCTGGAGTGGGTCTCTCACTCTCACCCTTTCTGAATAGGGGTGTTTATTGCAATTATCTTGTTCCTGTTCCAACATTTCATATTGGTTGTGGAAGATATGGATAACTTGGGTTCTTCATGTATAGTTCTCTAGATAAAGTGAATACCAGCCTGAATATGATGCACATATTCCTGTATATAACCCCAATGTAGAAACCACCATGTAGAGCCCAAAGCTTGATGCTATGATATATGGAATTTGGAAGTTTTCTCACCCATAGTAAAGATAAGCATATTTTTCTGCAAAAAGGAGAATGAACCAAAAATTTGGTGACCCCAGAAGGGTAGATTATAGTGGACACTGTTGATATTTGTTAAACATTGCAGGTTCTCTTTCCTTCTGAGTACATCCTGGTTCCCTTGTGATTGCATTGACCCACGTGACTAGTCCTGTCTAATCGGTCATGAATGCAAGAGCATCCCATCATTTTTACAGTGGAGACTTTTCTGAAGACAGTTTTTTTGTCCTCTGATAAAATGAACAGGGATATCCAAAGTGTTGTCTATTTTGTCAGCCTGAATTCCAGAGTGAAAAGATCCAGAGCCTCCAGTCATAGTGGAATCTTAGCATGAACATACAATAAAGCTTTCTTCTTCTAGGTTACAGAGATTTAGGGATTCTCTGATACTGCAGCATCATCACTTATCCCATCATCCCTGGCAGACAGTGGTAACCAATACATACATTGATTTCAGTTCTTTCTTTGAACATGTGGAAAGAAGCCAACAAATACTGTTTGAAAGAATGAATGATGACCTATAGTTGCTCTCACATTCACCTTAAAGGGTTTGATATTTTTCTGTGGCATTGTGTTTAGAATTACAGGTTCCTTCAAGGGAACGTTCCCCATAGTTGGTAAGTCCTCTCGAATAAATGAGAATTGACCCGTCAATTTTTTTTTGGCCCGTCAACTTTTGAGCTAATATTTGAATGAATTCTATCAAAATTTTCAAATGTTTGAATAAAGTATTGCCCCCCATTTTTGTCTTCATTTTCTTGTGCATCTGACTAGTGGTGTCTATGGCTGAAATGGAATGGGAGATTTGCTTTTAGCTGGCTCAGTGAGGAAGGTACCAAAGTTGAGTAAGCCAGGCAGCTATATTGGTGCCAGTGTGAAAAGGCTCAAGGTAAAAAGAGCTCAGTGTGGCTGAGAACTGCCCAGCTGCAGAGAAGAGGGAAGAGCATTGGTGAGAGATGAGATGGAGAATCCTCAGGGATGATAATGTGGGCTCAGGAGTTTCGTATTTGTCTAGAGGGCAGCAGGAGTCACTCAAGGACTTCAAGGGGAAGAGGAGTGGCCGGTTTCAGACTCGCAATTTAGAAAAATGATGCTTCAAATGTTTTTTATATATATATATTTTTTATATATATATATTTTATATATATATATATATATATATATATATATATATATATTCAGCACCTTTTCTACCTTGCAGACACCACGTCCTCAGACCTATTGAACACTAGTAACTAAGTACAAACTTCCTTGAAAGGGAGTAAAGAGGATGGGCCCTGAGTCTGCTTCCTCAGATAGAGTATCCACTAAAAGTGCTATGGAAAGTCTCAGTCTGGGTTTTAATGGTTGCTCTACCCTGATTCAAAGTCACAGTTCAACAACTTGAGATTTTAGTATTTCCTCTCATTTGTCAGAAAGTGAGGCATCTGAGCTGGCTGCAGCTAACCCTTGCAAACAAAATCGCTCCTTTGTTTTGTGTAGTCGTGGCACTGATTCTGACACTGTAAGGACTGGTTTATAAGACAAATGGAGCCTGTGGGACAGGGTCAAGGATGTCTCAATAGTGTGCTGCCTCTTTATCATGTTACAGTGTGGAGGCAGAATATGATAAACTGATTGCAAATCCTACATTTTTGGACTGAGTTGTTATGGGTCATCTAGAAATTTAAAATTCAAGGTTGTGGTTTACTCTCTACAAACTGTAAATCATACCAGAAATCTCTTCTGCATGGCAAATTAATTTGACAATGATGTAAAAAGCAATTGATCTAGACTAAGCACCTGAGTATTTGTTCATAGAAATGAAATTTAAATAGAATGCCACCAGTTAATTTGGATACTGGTTCTTGGCATATGGAAACTGGCTTGGCGCCTTTTGAACTCAGACCCTTTTAAGGAGGTAGAGTGAAATGAATGTTTGTCACCCCCTCCCCAAATTCATATATTAAAATCTAATTCCTAAGGTGATATTACTTGGAGGTGGGGCTTTTGGAAGGTGATTAATCTATGTGTCCCTATATATGGGCTATCGTGTGCTTATAAGATACTCCAGACCACTCCCTCTCCCTTTACAGCATGTAAGAACAGAGGGGGAACACAGCTATCTATGAACCAGGAAACAGGCTTTCAACAGACACTAGACATCTACTGTGGGATGCCTGGATCTCAGATTTACCAGTTTCCAGAACTGCAAGAAATAAATCTCTGTTGTTTATGAGCCACCCAGCCTATGGTAATTTGTTACAGTAGCCTGAGTGACTAAGACAGTACTTACAGTTTTTTGTATACAATGGTAGAAAGAAAGGAAAAGAGAAAAATTACCCATATTGCACAGTATTAAATAATATGAAGATGTTACTTGTCAGAATGGATGTGAAGGACAGTGAGTTTTGGGCAGGCTTGAAGAACTAAGAATATCTGGGGAGTTGAACTATTTTGGATGAAGAAAATTGTGCATATGCTATTGACAGGTAAGCCTGTTCAGTGATAAGAATAGTTCATTTCTACAAACTGGTATTTGCAGGATTCTCACTGTGATTTTAACCCATACAGAGTTGCTGGATGAGTTCAAGAAAGACCCATTTATGACCTAAGTCCTGATGTTCAGCGCAAGGATTAGAGCTTCTGCCATAATGTAAAGGGTCCTGGTCTAGGAGAGAGGACCCATGTTCTATTATTCCCTTTGCCTGTATCACTAGTGTATGAATTTGAGCAAAGCTTAAACCAACCCGGACCCTGGGATATTATTCTGGACTCTTTTTTTTCCCCCTCCCTTAGTCCTTTCTTTATTCTTTCTAGTTCATATTTTGAGTAGCAGCTAGGGGGAAAAAAAAAGTGTTCTCGGCAGGAGTTGGCATGGTGCGTTTCTGCAAATCATCTTTTCTTCTCACGATTAAAGTCCTGACCTTAGGCAAGTCTTCTTATATTGTCTTTTCTCTTAAACTGACATAACCAGTGCTCAGCCCCAGAATAGCTTAAGATATTGAATATGTCTCTTTTTCCTCCACTTAGTGCTGTCAGGACAGAAGTTCAGGTCTCACTGTCCCTTGCACAGTTGCTGGCCCAATTAGCGTAGCGCAGTATAAAGATGACAAGTTCCTGTTCTGCCCAAGTGTCAGTGATTTAATCAGCCTCTTCAGGTGGAATGCAAAACCACAAATTCTGTGGCAGACGGTGGTGGTGGGGGGGAATGCACCCATTGATTTCCACTTATAAAAACAGTTTTCTTTGGAAAGTGACTCCTTAATTACTCTTTGCCAGTGTCTAGTAGGCTAGCTTCCTCATGACAGATTAAATTTACCACATTCTGTTTCGATACCAAGTGAAAATTTCTGAGTCATTCTGATTATCTTTCTCCTTCTTTCTGCTGTGACCCTTCATTACCCCCTGTGGCCTTTCCTTCTGTTCTGTTTGCAGGTGCTTCAACTTTCTTTTCCTATAATTTTCAATTATGCTTCCACTCTTTTTTTTTTTTTAAATGATGGAGAAATACAGATGTTAACCACCAATTTATTTGAAAGCTTGACAGGACAAAAATAGATGAGGTCTTTGAAATAATCTCTTAAAAATATATTTAAAGTTCACAAATCCAAACCAGTTCTATCCTAGCACAACTTTTAAAATAGTAAAGAATAAAAGTTGGGACAGAGCTGTTATGTGGTTGAAGAGTCAGTTAATACCTTCCTCACTGGAGAAAGAAGAGCTTTAGAAAATTGTGTTTTATGAATATTAAATCAACTACAGGCTGAGAGACTAGCACCTCTCTCTTTACTCTCTTCACTTCTTTTCCATCTTTCTTTCCCATCTGGACTAAGAGCTCAATGCAACTGCGTCTGACTTCTGGCTGTGTCCCAAGTGGGACTTGAGGAGGTCACTAAACCTTTCTGGGCTTACTTTTCTTAGTTTATAAATTGAGATAGATGGGATAAGCCATTTCTGGCATGTCTCGGAACAGAAGCATTCTGTGATTCCATGAATTCTCTGGAGTTGAAAGAATATTCAGATCATGGATAATGGTTTGTCCCAAGAAGCACACAGTAGGGCATGACATGGAAGATTTTGCTATATAGCTGCTTTGATGTAAAAGTCATTTTTTTTTCCTATAACAACAGATCAACAGTGGTAAAGGTATATGAGGTTTTAATAATACTTTTCCCTTCTTGAATTCAGTGAACTATATGCTAAAATAACTCTTGAATTGTTTCTTGTTTCATTCTACTTTCATGCAACAGCAGGCTCATAGTAAATTTCACATTATTTGACTTGCTCACACAGTAATTTATCACATTGGGGAAAACTGCATCTAGCCTCAGCAAATTAAAGCCAAATTTGATTTAATCATTTTCATTTTAACAGAAGCCATTAGCATGGCAGGATTAAGAATAAATTCTTTGTTTTGATTATTTGTGTTGAATAAATTTATTGGATTCCCTACCAAATTACTCTTTATATTCTTTGCTGCTCTGGCCATGATTTGTTTATTAATGATTGAGGTTACCACCCAATTTATGAACAAAAGCATCTGTACTACTCACAATACCTCTCATGAAAATTCTGGGTGTTTATTGCCTTGTATGAAAGCACTGATGGTGATTAGTGTCAAGTAAGCCTCTAAATATTTATAGATTTGATTCATAAAAGTGTCCAAAAGGTGAGTTTTGTGAAATTTGAGCTCTTGTAAGTGTGCTAGTTATGATTTTGTAATAGTTATTTTCTGATGCCCAAAATGCAGTTCGGGTATACTGGATATTGGAATGGACCTAGAGTGGATATCAATACTTAAAATTCATTGAGCATTTATTATGTGTCATGCATTATTCTAAATAGTATAGATGCATTAATGTATTGGATTTTCATGGTGATCCTGTGAGGTGTGTGTTTTCTGAAGCCCAGTATATAAATGAAGAAACTAACACCCAGGTTAACTCACATAATGCCCAATAGTCAATGAATAGAGAGCCAGAAAGTATTGTTAGGCAATCTGGTGATAGCACTCGCTCTTAGCCATTCTACTGTGCAAACTTTGACTTACATAAAATCCTAGCTGTACCCTTATAACTCTTGCTATGTGCTGGGCACTCTTCAAGTCTTTCAACTTTAACCATCACAACAATCTATAAGGGAGGTATTATTATAATCTCTATAGATAAAGAAACTGAAACATAGAAAGTTTTGTTAACTTGCCTAATGACACATAGCAAGCGATGGAGCCAGAACTGGATGTGTCTAGTTCATCTTCTGAGCCTGTGTTGTAAAATACTAATTTGTTCAACTTTTCATAGGATGCAGGTGTTTTGTAATTTACTAATTGTGCATAATTTTGAAAAGTATTTTCTCACATATAAATGGTCATAGAATGAATACTTTGTTCACAAGGTTGCTATGAAGATTATTAAATCAGCATTGATATAGTACAGGGTTTTGGAAAGTACAGAATGAGATAGTGAACTTGGAGATATCTTGGTTCCACTCCTGGCATCCCCTCCTTCTATGTAGATGATCATCATGAGGCACGTAGCCCAAACTCGCAGGCCTCTGTTTTTTTCTAGTGAGAATGGTTTCTCTGGGTCTTCTCCAGTCTCATGACTGTAAATATTATGTGTACATGGATGACTCTTAGTGTATAGTTTTTGCCTAGACCTTTCCTCTGAGTTACAAAGTATCTCTATAGTTGCAACTCAATATCTCTGCTTAGATGTCCAATGATCCTCTCAAACTGAACACTTCAATACTGAGCTCTTGATCAAATGTGCCTTGTTCACCCCTCACTGCCTCTCCCTCAACACCTGACACCTGGCCCTTTCCCAACCTTCCCCATTTAATGGGTGACACCTCTCCTTATTCAGTTGCTTAGGCCAAAACACCTAGAAAGTTGTTCTTGACTCCTCTCTTTCCCGCATACCCAAGTATTGATTAAGCAGATTTTCTCCCCCTTACTTTCAATAGATACACTGCATCCATGACCACCATTGAACAAGTACAACTACCCTTGTCTAAGCTGCCATCATCTTTCTTGCACCTAGGCTACTGAGCTAACTAGTTTCTGTTGTCACTATTGACCTTTTCAAAATGCTAATTGCAGTTGTTACTTTCTTGCTTAAACTTAGACCAGCTTCCTTACCCATATGGCCTTATATAATCTGAACCCTGCCTCTCTCTTCTACCTCAGAATGCCTTGCTGATTCTGCTGCAGAAGACTGGTTTTCCTGATTATGCTCAAACATGAAATTTACTTGTTTTTCATGGGTTTTCTCCTTTTGTTCTCTTCCCGTTGATCGTCTCAGTTCTAGTTTTTTAAAGTTCATTCGTGTCTATGCTCAAATGTCTTCTTGACATTCTCCTTGACATTCTCCTCTTAAAGGCTCTATGCTTCCTTCCAATATTTTCAAGCATTGCTCTTGGCACTACCATTGAACAATGTTTCATGTATTTATTTTTCTATTATCTGTCTTCTATAGCAAAACATAAGCCTTTTGAGGTCCCGACCTTTGTCTCATTCTTCACTGTATGTGTAGCAGCTAGAACACATTTGTTAAATTGTATGAGTTCCTTGTAAGTTATAGCATAATAACTCAATGTTTAGCCCATGGTGATTGCATAACCTATAGGCTGTAAGGAGGGGAAATACCACTTTATATGTCTGGTGCTCTTAAAGCACTCTCATTGTCAACTTTCACATATTCTCTAGCCTTGTGTCTGATTAGTAATTCTGGTTTCACTCATGGATTGGCTATCTTCCTGACTTTCAATTTCTGGCTATGTTTTCTGGCTTCCACTACCAGTTGTCCATTCATTCATGGCATCTATGTGGCTGAGAGAAACCTCCCTATTGGGTGTAGCTCCAGACCTCCTACCTGGAATATTGATTGCTCTCACAGTTAGCTCCTGCCAAGAATTGCCAGCCCTTCTGTATATCTTGAATTGCTAATCTTTTGACTTCTAGTAAAGAGAGTTTAATAAATCTTAGTCTCACTTTTTTCTGGATTAAGATAAATTTTTAAATGTCTTTGTATCAACACCTGTCAGTATTTAGCTGCTTCATGTCTGAAGTCTCTTCCCTAACCAATGTTTGCATCACTAAAAATAAAGTATGGTGTCTTATTAGGAACTTTAATCCCAACAATATGTATTCTGTTACCTTCCTCTAGTATTCAGGATGATTATCTTTTTTGCTGTTTACTATTTATTTGACCTTGGGCAGATCTCATCATTTCAGTTTTCACATCTGCAAAATGGTGATTACAAATACTCACCTATCAGGATGAATGTAAAGATTAAATTGAAGTTGATATATTAAAGATGTTTATAAAGGTCAAAGTCGTGGGCTGTGAAGACAGAAAGATTGGGGTTTTAAGGCAGACTCTGTCTCTTATTAGCTGTAAGAGTAGCTAATATTCAGCTTCATAAAGTTACTACTTTCCCTCCCCCCAATATTGTGAGAACTGAATAGGAAAACTTACACAGAACACCAAAGTTATCATCATACTTTTTCTTTCACCCCATATGTCCATGCCCTGGCCCTATTTCTGATTTGCATTCTGGTCCCCCGGGAAACCTCCCCAGGCAATTTATTAGACCCTTGCTATTCTCCTTTCCACGGAGTTAGACCCTGCTTATTTATCTCCAGCCAACTCTTAGATCTTTTTCAATTCAGTTATCCTGGGCTTCCTCATAACTTAGCAAGAATTTTCTTTGTCCTTAAATCCCTACTTTTGACTGCTTTCACAACACTGAACTCATATGTCATCGTTCACTTATTTCATTCTGGTTAGCTATATACCTGAACTTTGTGGTTTTGAATATTCTCCACCTTTCTCCCTAGCCTCAGGGAAAAGGTCATGTATCAGGTTCTTTCACGACAGCCAGGGAAGCCCAGCTTGCCACATGGTTGTGCCTCTTGGAGGCATAATTATAGCCAGATATTCAAAAGATAGCCAGGAGAAGAATAAAGATATCTATTTCATGTTAAATTTTGCTTAATGTATTACTCCTTTGTTCAGTGATCCATAACATTTAAAAATTGTGCCTGTATACATTTGAGAATAAAGTTCTTCCCTGGTATTGTAAAGGAAACCTATTGGTAATTTATACTTTTCAGTATGGGACTTAGAGCAATTATCTAGCTATTCACTTAGTTTTTAAAAATCTAAGGTTGCATTAATTGGATACTTCCCTTCACTGGAGCAGGAGGCCAAAGAGCTACCCCTGGAAACCAATCCCACAGAAATCCCCTGCTTTGCACATGTGTGGTTTTTGTTTTATGTTTTTTGTTTGTTTGTTTTTGTTTTTTCCTCTGAGTTACTACCCCTTTAAGCCTCTAAGTTTGGAACTGTTTGGAAATTATGTCACTGCCAATTACATATAAACGTTATTGTGATTAGTCTATAGGAAAATAAATTGATGACAATGAGAATGTAGTGTTTATACATAAACATTTTACTTAAAACTTGGAACTCCTGGAAGGTATGCACAATTTTTGCAGATGGGACAAATGAATCAGCAGCTTTGGGGGTTTAGAAGTATAGGTAAAAACTTATGTTTTCCCTGAAGACATTTTCTTTTTCTTTCTCTCTCTGTCTTTCTCTCTCTCTGGGTATGGCATCTGGGTGGTGCAGTTGGTTGAGCATCTGACTCTTGGTTTCAGCTCAGGTCATGATCTCAGGGTCATGAGACTGAGCCCTGCTTTAGGCTCTACACGCAACATGGAATCTGCTTGGATTCTCCCTCCCTCTGCCCCTCCCTCTCAAATATATAAATAAATCTTTAAAAGAGTACTCAAAGAATTTATATTTCTGAGAAAAAAAATTGTACAGAGAACCCTGATTATTTTATTGTATTTATGCATTCACATGACCCCTTTCATAATTCATTGTAATTAATCCTAAAATCAGTACCTGATTTTGGTGTGCAGCTTGGAAAAAAATAGACCTTGGGAATTACTTGCAAAGAATGCTTTAAAGTAATATCAAAATTGGATAAAGTTCACTTAGAATCTATGATATTGAGGTTATAGTTGCCTTGGTACTATTTACCAATGGCAAGACAAGAGTTTAAAACTTATGTAGAGAAACTCTGCCCTACTTCAGTTTGACAAATTCAGAAACTAAATAGAATTACACCCTAAAAGAACTAGATGCATATTTTTACCCACAGTTAATCTCAAAACAATGAAATATAGGAACAAAATAAATTAATATGTTTGCCTTATGGGGACCATTTTAAAGAATTAAAAGAAATTATTAAGTAATGCTTTTAAAATTCTCATGGGAACTATAAATCATAGTGAATTACTCTTTTGAGATGCTATTATCATTAAAGAATTGCAAAGATAGTATTGTTATCTTATAGAGGAGATAATATATGGAATAAAATACATACCTGTCTTAATGAATAAGTTAGTCAAATTAGCTTCTTATAATTATAAACATCTACTTAAGTGTTTATTTTCCCCTTTGACCATAGTTTTTCTAGTACCACGCCCTTTCATGAGATGATAATCTTGTCCTCCTAATGACGAATAGATTATTTTGCGCTTACATCATTCCTTTCATCTGAACATCTCGAAGTCTATTTAATTATCCCATTTTACAGATGGAGGATCAAAACTCTTAAAGTGTACATGACTTGCCAGAGCCTGGGTGGCTCAGTGGCTTAAGCCTCTACCTTCGGCTCAGGTCATGATCTCGGGGTCCTGGGATGGAGCCCCACATCGGGTTCTCTGCTCAGCGGGGAGCCTGCTTCCTCCTCTCTCTCTCTGCCTACTTGTGATCTCTGTCTGTCAAATAAATAAATAAAATCTTTAAAAAAAAGAGTAGAAATTTGTTGCATTGGTCCAAACACAAGAGATTGTTATCATTCTCAATAAATTTCCTATATTATACTTAATAGGGCAAAATGGCCCATTGTGTTTGATAAACTGCAATGCGTATATAATCAGTATTCATTCACAAGAATTATTTCATTGTCAGTGGAATGCTGCTCTATTTGCATCTGCCAGAATCACAGCTATAACATATGTATGAAACAATTAAAACTTGAATCAATCTCTATCTCTGTGGACGACAGATCTAGTATTATTTAAGTGGACAGGAAAGTAGAAAAAAAGAACACATTTTTTTCAGGGCTGAAATTCTCCCACTATACATCCCGGAAATTTTCTGTAATTTCAGGTTAGTTAAAGTGAAGTCATAATCTAATTGGCCTAGGGTTGTACACAGAGACTTTCTCACACCTCTGCTAATGTGGTTACTGTCCCTGTTCAGAGACTAACTTGGCCAATATTAAAGGGAAACAACACTAAGACTTTTATGTAGCCCCAATCTCAGGAGGGATTAGTCTTCTTGGTGGAAATCGTATAATTAGTTTTCTCCCGTCGTGGAAAGGATAGCGCCTTGACATAAATTAAAACTTCTGAATATGGATTTGCCTTTGCTGCCCACAATCCTCCCATAATCACCATCATCCATTGATTGTTAAAATGTTTCATTCGCTGTCATGGTATATTGTCCAACATTACTTAAGACCAAAAATTATATTTTACATTTAAAGAAGGATTAGCAGCAATATATAGATCAAAGGGGGAATGGACAGAGAAGAAACAAAAGAATGTAAGAGAGGAAATTACTATATATTTAAAAATACTCATATCAAAGCAAGGAAGAACTACTCATAACTATTAGAGTCCTCATTTATTTTACTTATAACCTTTCTTTTCCACTCTGTATTACCTTTGACCTAGGCAAACACCTCAGCTGGTTATGTTTTCTTGCCTTGGGTGACTCAAAAATGTCACTTCTGAATAGTCTGTGACATTAGGGTACTTACCTATTTTCCTGCCTGTTATGGAAGTTTTACATTTACTTTTATCATAAGATAAAATCTAATGATATCATATTATATCATGGAATGCTTACAGGTGCCCAAGATGTTCTGCTTTCAGATGTACTCCTCTGTGGCTTCATTATGTAGAAACGACACCATTTCTTATTAATAATCAGAACCTATTACCAAATCCAGCATAATAACACCCCTTTTTCCATTGAGTTCAGTAACATCAGGAACCTACAGGTCTCAGTTTAATGGAACCATTGTTGTGTCCCCTGGTGGAACATATCATTTTTAGGAACTAAGACTTATAAACCAAACAGAGCTGTAAATTGCAAGAATGTGAAGTACACATGTCATTAATTTATAACTAAGACTAATAGTGGAAAGAGTTACTCCCATTTCTATTCTTCGACTCCCAGACATGAGAATCTGAGGTATGAGTGAAATTCCTACTTTGGTTACTGATTCAGAGTGTAGACCACGTCCTGGAGAACATTACCATAGCTCTGCAAGCTATTGTCATCCATTTGGTGCTGTAACTAATTATTCAAGTGGTCAGTTCATCATTCTGTCAGGTTAGCTGCCTCAGGGTGATGGGAAACATGGCAAGACCAGTGAATCCACGAACATGAGCCCATTGCCACACTTCATTTGCTATAAAATGAGTTCCCTGTTGAGAAGCAATGCTGGGTGGAATACCCAGATGGTGAATGATGCATTCCGTAAGTCCATAGTGGTGGTTTTTGCAAAAGCATTGCAGGCAGGGAAGGCAAATGTATTCAGAGTGTGTATTCCAGTGAGGACTGGGTTTTGTCCCCGCTATGATGGAAGTAAGTGGTGAAATGTAATCTGCCTGACAACAGTAAATAGCTTGAGGATCTCTAACATGTGGGGAATGTTGCCATATGGGGTCTTACTCTTGCCTCTGATGTTGGCCAGATAGACACTTGTCAGTGCCTTTAGCCAGATTGGCCTTGATAAGTAGACATTTGTGTTTCCGAGCCTGTGTGTAGCCTCCATCCTTGCCACCGTGGGTGCTTGGTTCATAATCCTGTTGAGCAAGAACAAGGGTGAATGGGGAAGGTGTATGATGAGTATTCAAACAGGTTACTGTGTTTCTTTGAGTATTAAGACTTTCCTCTGCTAAGGTTGCCTTTTGGTACGCCTTTACATGGAACATGAATATCTCTACATTCTGTGACCAATCAGAGAAATCTGTGCTCATATCATTCCCTCAAAAACTTTCTTGCCATTAGTTTTCCAGTTGTGTTTCCTTTAAGTTTCTGACCACTCAGCATGAATCAATGTAGATTCATACCTCTTGCCATCAGTCCTGGCAAGCAAAATTAACAACCAGGTACACTACTTGAAGTTCCGCCTGACTGGTGGATTTTCTTTCATGACTATCCTTCAAAGTTATCCTCTAGAGGGACTACAGTGCTTTCGTCATCCATATTAAAGTAGTGCCAGCATATCATGTAGAACCATCTGTAAGCCAGGCCTGGATTTTTCTTCTTTTGTCATTTGGTTCCAGGAAACTCTCCATGAAGTCATAGGCCTGGGTTGGAAGAGAAGAAGCAAGGCAGTAGGTAGGGACTGTGAAAATCTGGGACACTTATTCATGTAACTTTATTGTGCTTTTGGGATTTGCTTAAGCTCAATCCTACATAAAACACTACTTCTTGAGGGTGCTTGCGCAAATAGCTAGTTGGGTGAGACAACACTGAGTTCATAATGGGGATCTCACATTGCACTCTAACTTGGTGTCATATAGCCAAGTATTGAGTTTCTACTACATCTCAGTAGGAAACCAGAAACTGTTTCTTAAAGGAGAATGAGTATGTGTAGAGTGTAACTTTGCTCCAAAATGCTAAATTTGTGAACTGTGATTTACCTACAGAAGGAGGGCCAAAGGCTTAGTACCTTATTTGCTATCTGTCATAGACACTTCATATACCATCTGATCTGTTGGATCATATGTGACACTCAGAGATGTATTAAAAAGCTCAAGCTCATCACATAGGAATAAGTACATGAGAAAGAGAGAGAGACAGAAGGAATAGATATATTTTTTTCCATCCACTCTAAGGCACTGGACTTGAGGTGAAGCCATTTTGGATATTTTTTTCACCAGCCATCAACTGAGTATAACCTCATGAGTGACCCCAGCTAATGCTACGTGGAACCAAAGAACAGCCCAGAGGAATCCTGCCTGCATTTCTGACCCACAGAATTATGAGAAAATAAGGGTTATTGTTTTAAGCCACTAAGTAGTAGTGCCTTAAGTTAATTTACCTTTTGGCATGTTGATGGATTCCATATCCATACAACAATTACCTCATAACAAATTTTACTTATATAATATCAGCCAAATCCTGGCTTTTCCTATTTACTCCTACTATCAAATAGTCACACATTGTGCAACGTGTCAGCCTGTCAGCCTGTTTTAATTTTTCTTTCAGAATATATACTCCCCTTCAACTCTAGTTTTGAATTACTTGGTAAGATAGTAAAATGTAGTTTATTAGCTAATCTTTTAAAAGTGGAATTGATTATTAAAAATCTCTAAAGTGTTACCTTTGTTATCTAAATAAAGCAAGTATAGTAAAATGATGATTCAAAATTCAATTCATGATAATTTAGGTACATATTTAAAAAAAACCCTCCCCTTGCTTTAATACATATTTTCAGCAAAGAATTCAGAAATACTCTATATCCTCATCTTTACCCAGGTGTATATTGTTCTCTACTCAATCAGGTGTCCTAAGTGTTCTAAGTATGTATTACTTGTTTGTATGAAAGTGGCTTAAAGACACCTTGGATAAGCATAGTTTCACACTTCATAAAATTAATAGCGTCAAAAGCATTATTATGAGAGTGTGGACTGTTCACATGAAAATTAGCTTATGTGTAATTTCTTCATCATGACACATAAGGCTACACCTATTTGCTGT
This sequence comes from Mellivora capensis, assembly GCA_004024625.1. Classification (NCBI taxonomy): domain Eukaryota; kingdom Metazoa; phylum Chordata; class Mammalia; order Carnivora; family Mustelidae; genus Mellivora; species Mellivora capensis. The sequence goes on from PISX010024407.1 coordinate 25,881, forward strand.
GCTGCATCCAGACACAGTCTTTATTTACTTAAAAATAAGAATGCAATAGTGTTTTCCTCTGTAAAATTATGCATACCCATGATAATTAGTTAACAAATTTTTTGAAGAAATTAAAAATCACCTATAATCTCTCCAGGGAGAGCTAAGTAATGTTAACATTTCTATGAGCCTCTTTTTAAAATATCTGTCTTTATGCACACAGAATTCATGTGTGTACACGCAATTTTACATTCTATAAATATTGTTCTATAACTGCCAATCTCACATGGAAATTTATTTTTTATTTATTTTTTAAAAAATATTTTACTTATTTATTTGGCAGACAGAGATCACAAGTAGGCAGAGAGGCAAGCAGAGAGAGAGGAAGGAAAGCAGGCTCCCCGCGGAGCAGAGAGCCCGATGTGGGACTCGATCCCAGGACCCTGGAATCATGACTTGAGCTGAAGGCAGAGGCTTTAACCCACTGAGCCACCCAGGCGCCCCTCACATGGAAATTTATTAAGAACCTGTTTCTTTGCCTTAAAAATGTACATTTTATTTTAATTGCTGACTAGTGCTCTGTTGATTTAATATACTATCTATACTATATTTTATTTTATTAATTCCTTATGAATGATATTTAGAGTGTTTTCAAATTTTCTATTATAAAATTGTTTCAGTGAGCATAGTTATAAATGTGCATACATAAATGTGTAAATATATAGATATATGTGTGTATTTGTCCAATTATATTCTCAGGGTATATTTCAAGGAAAGATATTGGTGGTTATTCTACATTGAAACATTGACACTTTACTAAATTCTTTATCAAAAGTTTGTGCCAATTTATGTCCCATGGAAATTTCATGAGAATGATGTTCTTTTATAATAAGACATTTATTTAAATTAAAAGGATATTAGAATGGAAAGCTTTTCAAACCTTTAAGAACAGAATTGTTTGCTCAGCTTCTTTCTTTCTTTTAAACTAAGACTTCCATTTAAATGTGGAAAGACAATAAATAATCTTATTCCCTAAATGGCTTTGATATGTGGCTAGAACTGGGATAGATTCAGCATGTTTCAGACATTTTTTATACTTCTCTATTTTTTGGCATTCTGTAGGGATTAACAAACCTTTTTAAAATATAATTTCTAAGTTTCTTTTCTTGGAGAAAGAACTATACTCTGATTTTCTGGTAAGTATCTGAAGCTTATCCATCTATTCCACATCATTTAATAATACTCGAGGCACTCTTATCCATAGATATGATGGAATTGGATTTCTAAATCAGCAATAGGGAACTTTTGAGATAAACTTCTTTTCCTAGAGCTGAAACCTGAAAAAAATGCCTACAATTGTGAGGATGTATACATACTATGGAGAGGAATAAGTGTACATGGAGAATATAACCATAGGAAGAAGTACCCTGAAACTGTCACGAGTGAGTAACAAGGAAGAAGAGGGAGGGAAAAAAAGTCACCTTTCAGACTAAGGCACATAATAAAACAGTGAATTTAACTGAAGTTTTAATAAAAGAAATGAATGCATTTTCTTGAACAAAAGTAAGAACTGCACGTTCTTCGGATTTGTCATGGTTGTACTCATTCATGACCAGACTGCAAAAGATATCTGACCAGCTCCTATTGTTACAGTCTCCATTGGTCTTTTTCTTCCTCTTATGATTTTGTCGAAACAAAGTAATATTTTCAAGCCACTGGTCACTTAAAAACAGCAGAATATTTGTTACTTTTAGCTTCAAAGATCATTGTTTGAACATGGAATACTTTATACTGGCAAAAATGGTGCCGTCTTACAGTGATATTAGCAGATGGTCCCAAGTCCTACTTTCCCTAGGCTCTTTTTTTTTTTTTTAATTTTTATTTTTTATAAACAAATTCTTATCCCCAGGGGTACATGTCTGTGAATCGCCAGGTTTACACACTTCACAGCACTAACCATAGCACATACCCTCCCCAATGTCCATTACCCCACCCACCTTTCCCGACCCCCTCCCCCTAGCAACCCTCAGTTTGTTTTGTGAGATTAAGAGTCACTTATGGTTTGTCTCCCTCCCAATCCCATCTTGTTTCTTTTCTT
>PISX010024408.1:0-27952 GCA_004024625.1 Mellivora capensis
TTGGATTTGTAGGTGTTCGCAATGTTTTGATAAGCTATCTAGCTGATCTCCTGCTACCTGATGTCATCTCAGCTGCTACTTCTCCGCCATCTTGCTCCTCCCCCCAAATAAATAAAATCTTTAAAAATGTATCTAGAGAGGGACTAGCCTCAATCAATACCCATGGGTATCCAGTCCTATCTAAGTATCATAAGGTAGAAGAAAATTTAATGACATGGAAAAACGTTCACAATATGTTGTTAAAGAAAATAATTGGGTGCAGGAGGAAAAATGTAATTGCAATCCCATTTTGGTCAAAACAGGAAAACATCTGTTTTGTCGAAATGTGAGTTTAAGGAGGGGCGCCTGGGTGGCTCAGTAGGTTAAATGTCTGCCTTCAGGCGAGGTCCTGGTCTCAGGGTCCTGGGATCAAGTCCCACGTCTGGCTCTCGGCTCAGTGGGGAGTCTGCTCCTCCCTCTCCCTCTGTGCTCTCCCTCTCTCAAACAAATAAATAAAATCTTTAAAAATTTTTTTAAAAAGTAACGCCAGATTAAGGAATATACATACATATATATTTAGTTATTCATGCTTTATATTTTCTCTAATGAACATGTATTGGTTGGGAAGTTTAAAATACTGTGAAATGTTTGATAAGATGATCTGTTCTTACCATGATTGACTGGTTGGTGAAGAAATGCTAGAAGTGAAGTGACATTGTCAAGATCAAGCCAAGACTGAGTGGACCATTGATTCATGGCCAGTTCTGTGACCTTTCCATTTGACAGGGAAGCAAACACCTCCCCAATAGCGTATTGAGTGCTTTCGACACACAGCATCTGAAAGATCTGATGGACTGGACTATTCTCTCTCCCACTCAGTCCCTTTGACTGGATTCCAGGGACCGGTCATTGTCTGGAGAGTGTCAGTGCTTATACGCGCATTCTTTCTCCCATTGCAAAGTGTGCTCACCAGGTTTTCTTCCGCACTTCAGGTCAGTAACATGACCCTCGAGCTCTTCTGGGCAGAGAATCATGTCAGGAGGACAGGCTGTGAAGCCTCCCGCAGATTGAGCCAGTAATAATCTGTGACTCATATCTGCAGATAATAATTTTCTAGAAAGGTGTTTTTGGAGTGAGAGGGACACGCCGAGAGACAGAGACAGAGGGGCAGCAAAGCAACATGCCTAGACTTACAACTCTGGGACTGGAAGGACCCCTTCTGATCACCTGTCTCATTGCTGCCTGATCTGGGAAACTGAGGCCTGGGCTGTACAGGCCAGCAGTATAGCCAGGGCCAGAAACAGCCGGGGTTGTTTCTTGAACATCTGTCCACGCCGTCCTTTGCTGTCCTTGCTCCCCACCACAGTGCACAGGGATGACCCCACTCCTCCCTAGTGATCTTCCTTCATCCTACAGCTCTGTCACCGAGGGCCCTGTAAACCTGTTGGTGGATTTGCATGTTAATCTGGATCAATGAGACCCATCGGAGGATCTTTAGTGGGAGAACAGTGGGGTCAGATCTGCATCTCAGGAGGTCCCTGAAACTCTCTGACTGCCATGGACAGACAGAACGGGTCCATGGAAGCTAGAGTGGGCTCAGGGAGCTGCTGTGATTGGTCCTGGTGGGAGGCAGGGAAGCCTGGGCCATGACTGGGGCAGTGGAGATGGAGAAGGGTGCGTAGTCTCCCCACGTCCTTTGAGCCCTCACTGATCTCCTCCTTCTGCATCTGTAGTCAGTATCAGCTAATGTCATACCCAGTTATGGGCTTCTATTTGTTAGGACTCTTTTAGAGGTGATTGCACAGAAACCTGACTTGAACCAGTTCAAGCTCAGCACCCTTGAGCAGGGTCAGGTGCAGGGTAGGTCTTCAGTAAATGATGAATGAATGAGTGAATGAATGAAGGTGTGAATGGCTCTTGACTCCTGGACCATTGTTCTTTCTACTACGCATTAGGCAATACTGACCTTAAGCCTAGATTCTATAACCCTAAGTACTCCAAGGCCCTCTCTTCTGGGCTTCTGCCCAACTCAGGAATCCCCTCTGTAGCGAGCCTGACACATATCCATTTGGCCTGTCTTTGGAATTCTCCAGGGTCAAGACACTCACTAGTTCAAAAAGCAATCCATGTTAACAACCAACCAACCAACCAACCAAATAGTAGTTTAAAAATCAGCTATTTGAATATAATTTATGTAAAATAAAGTGCACCAACTTAAGTATAAAATTCAGCGAGTTGAACAAACACACAGTTCAATAACCACCAGCACAATGCCATTTAGAATATTCCTAGCATGGGGCGCCTGGGTGGCTCAGTGGGTTAAACCCTCTGCCTTCGGCTCAGGTCATGATCCCAGGGTCCTGGGATCGAGCCCCGCATCGGGCTCTCTGCTCAGTGGGGAGCCTGCTTCCTCCTCTCTCTCTCTGCCTGCCTCTCTGCCTACTTGTGATCTCTCTCTCTCTGTCAAATAAATAGAAATCTTAAAAAAAAAAAAAAAGAATATTCCTAGCAGGCCAAAAAACTGCCTGTCTTCTTTTATGGCCATTCTGGTCTCCCCACCACCTGGTCTCAACTTGCTGTCACTGTATTTTTGCCTTTTCTAGAATTTCATTTAAATGGAATTACAGTTGACTCTTGAACAACATGGACTTAAACTGTGAGGGTTCACTTTTTGCAGATTGTTTTTTTCGATAAATACAGTACAGGACTGTAAACGTGTTTTCTCTGCTGTACGATTTTCACTGAACACTTTCTCTTCTCTAACTTACTTTTTTTTAAAAATTTATTTATTTGTCAGAGAGAGAGCGAGCAAGCACAGGCTGACAGAGTGGCAGGCAGAGGCAGAGGGAGAAGCAGGCTCCCCGCCGAGCAAGGAGCCCGATGTGGGACTCAATCCCAGGACGCTGGGATCATGACCCGAGCCGAAGGCAGCCGCTTAACCAACTGAGCCACCCAGGTGTCCCTCTAACTTACTTTTTAAAGAAGATGGTATAGGTTGCATGTAACAAACAAAAAAATGTCTTAATTGACTCTTCATGTTATCGATGAGGCTTCGGATCAACAAAAAGTTATTAGTAGTTAGGTTTCAAGGGAGTCCAGGGTTATATGCAGATTTTCAACCACACAAAGAATTGGTGTCCTTAACCCCTGCATGGTCCAAGCGACAACTGTACATGCTGTTAAGTCGTTTGAATCTGGTATATTTCACTCAGCATAATGTGTTTGAGATTCATCTATGTTGTTGCATGCTTCAGTAGTTCGTCCCTTTCTATTGCTGAATGTTATGCCATTGAATGCATGTTACCATGATTTATTTGTTTATTCATTCAGTTGGTTTATTCAACCCACCCTTTGGGTTGTTTCCAGCTTTTGGTTATTGCTTTTTTAAAAAAATATTTTATTTATTTATTTGACAGGCAGAGATCACAAGTAGGCAGAGAGGCAGGCAGAGAGAGAGGGAAGCAGGCTCCCTGGAAGCAGGCTCCCCGCTGAGCAGAAAGCTGGATTCGGGGCTTGATCCCATGACCCTGAGATTATGACTTGAGCTGAAGGCAGAGGCTTTAACCCACTGGGCCACCCAGGTGCCCCTGCTTTTTTTTTTTTTTTTTAATATTTTTATATATTTATTTAACAGAGAGAGAGAGAGAGACAGTGAGAAAGGGAACAAACACAAGCAGGGGGAGCAGAAGAGGGAGAAGTAGGCTCCCCACTGAGCAAGGAGCCCAATGCGGGGCTGGGATCATGACCTGAGCCGTAGTCGCTTAATGACTGAGCCATCCAGGTGCCCCCAGCTCTTGGTTATTGTTAACAAAGCTCCTATGATAAGTCACATGTGCATCATTATGTGGACATATTTTTAAAAATGTCTCTTGTATAAATGTGACGTCTGGGTTGCATGGGAGGTGTATGTTTAACTTTTTTTTTTTTTTAAAGATTTTATTTATTTATTTGTCAGAGAGAGAGAGAGAGAGAGAGAGAGAGCAAGCACAGGCAGACAGAGTGGCGGGCAGAGGCAGAGGCTCCCTGCCGAGCAAGGAGCCCGATGCGGGACTCGATCACAGGATGCTGGGATCATGACCTGAGCCGAAGGCAGCCGCTTAACCAGCTAAGCCACCCAGGCGTCCCTATGTTTAACTTTTTAAAAAGCTGCCGAACTATTTTCCAAAGTAGTATCTTGCATTTGTATCATTTTGCACTCGTATCAATATGTTATGAGGGTTCCAATTGCTCCACAGTGTGGCGAACACGTGGTATGGTCAGTTTTTGAAATTGTGGTCATAGGGAATGTGTAGTGGTTTTGCATCGTGATTGCCATTTGTGGTTCCCTGATGACTGATGATACATGGGCTTGTTTGCCAGACACAGGAAATAGACGAGGTAGGGAACAAGACATAGGAAATAGATGAGGTAGGGAACATGGGAGAACTTCCATGTTGGCTCTGAACTCTGACTTCACAGAGATACAGGCATGTTGTCATTCGTCCATTACACACTTATTGAGCACTGACTGTGGACTGCACGCTGTGCTGGCTCAGGGGATGGCCGTGAACCAGACAGACACAGTCCCTGTCTCATGGATCTTATAGAGTCAGGGTAACACATTCACTTCTTTTCCTCATGGCAGCTTATACCAAAAATAAGTATCTATCTGTCAAAGAATTGCTGAGTGATTTGGAAACATCAAAACAGATAGATTTATGCTAATTGCATATATTATATAATTTATGTTGATGTCTCATTAAGGTGTCTTTCATTTGAGATACAGGTACTTATTAAATATTTGGTTCTTTCACGTGGGTTACCTTCAGGGAGGGATTCCACGTGGTCATCGAGGGGAGTTAGGAATTCTAAAACTAGCCCAAAGTCACTCAAAAGGAGAGCCAGTCTTTGAACTCAAATCTTGGGACTCTAAGTCCAGATGATTGCTTTGAGTAGTATCTGAGTACCATTGGCATATTTTTAGTATGTTTTTAGGACTAACATACTAACTATAATCAGTTAAAATTAAAGTCCAAAGGATTATGGTCTGGGTTATTTTCCAAAATGTTCTAAATATCTCTCCAAATCCCTCATTTAGTCTGTGAGTCCCCAGAGGTCCAGAGGGAATGGCCACAGAGTGAGTGGGAACCCAAGTCCATGCTGTTGTTTTGTGAAGCTGCCGCCTCAGTGCTCACCTATTTGCTTGGTCAGTCTCTGTTTATTTTATTTATTTATTTTTAAAGATTTTTTTATTTTTAAAGATTTTATGTATTTATATTTGAGGGAAGGAGAGAAAGAGAGAGCACGAGCCAGGGAAGAGGGAGGGACAGAGGGAGAAGCAGACTCTCTGCTGAGCAAGGAGCCCTACATGGAGTTCCATCCCAGAACCCCGGGATCATGGCCTGAGCTGAAGGCAGATGCTTAATGGACTGAGCCACCCAGGTGCCCCCATTCCTGTTTATTTAGTCCATAAACATTTAAAGCAGTCTGTGCTGCTGTGGGGAGAGGAGTGAGGGAGGGTGGGGAGAGAGCTTTAAGAGACTGGGATGCAAACCTCAGCTCTGCTACTTCCAAGCTGAATGACTCTGACAAGGAACTAATCTCTGAGTCTCAATTTCCTCATCTGTGGAATGGGAATAATAACAGCACTGACATTAGAGAGTTGCAGAGAGGCATCACACTGTAAATGAGTGGAAAGCCCCCCCCCCCTTGAGCTCTGGATTTTACTATTTGTTGAATAAATGAAGGAATACAAGCACTTAGCTCCCTGCTGAGCTCAGAACAGCACTGGATAAATTACACAATGGCCAGCTTTTCTATTTAATAATTGCACTGAAATTGTTTTTTATGAAGATGGAATTAAAGGAAATTTTAGTAGAGAACATTTTTACTAAAATCAAAATTCAAATACACTGTTTCATTTCTCTGTGTTTTCTCCAAACCTTTATCCTCTATTTGGAAATTGCATTAAAGTGATTTATTATTAAGAACCTGACAACAGTAAAAAGAAAATCCTTTTTTTTTTTAAATTTTTTTTTTTAAGATTTTATTTATTTATTTGAGAGAGAGGCAGTGAGAGAGCATGAGCGAGGAGAAGGTCAGAGGGAGAAGCAGACTCCCCGTGGAGCTGGGAGCCCGATGCGGGACTCGATCCCGGGTCTCCGGGATCATGACCTGAGCCGAAGGCAGTCGTCCAACCAACTGAGCCACCCAGGCGTCCCTAAAAAGAAAATCCTAACGGTGCATTTTTATATAATTGATAACCGTGACTCAAAACACTAACACTTTTCATTTCTCCACATTGCCTTCCAACTTTTATTCAGAAAATTTTTACTTTTTGGAATCAGAATGGCTCTCTTTGTGTCACTCTTTTTTGAAGACATTTTATTACTTGATGTTTGCTTCAAATTATTTAATAAATAAATCTGTTTGTGAACTTTATGCTGGTGATTTCTAATGGTTCTGGATGATTTTACCCAGTAGAGTGCATCCACTAACCTACAGAACCTATAATTTCCTGTGGGAAATTATATCATATTGTCATATCATTATATTCCACAAAATCACTAACTATGTACTATGTGACGTTTGAGCATCACCACAACCCACAAAATTTTAAGTGTTAAAATTAGCCCACTTTATTTTATTTTTTCAAAGATTTTATTTATTTTTTGAGAGAAAGAGGGGGGAAAGCACAGAGGGAGAGGGAGAAGCAGACTCCCCACTGAACAGAGAGCCCAATGCGGGGGTCGATTCCAGGACTCTGAGATCATGAACTAAATGCAGAGGCTTAACCGACTGAGCCACACAGGTGCCCCATCCCACTTTACAGATGAGGAAACTGAGGTTCATATAATTTTAATAATGTGCCAGAATTCATACAGCTAGTGTTGCAGTAACCTATTGCTGTGTAACAAATTGCCCCAAATGCAGGTGCTAAGGCAACGACAGCAGCTTTTTGGTTCATGATTCTGCAATGTGGTCAGGGTTTGGTGAGGTCGACTCATCTCTGGTCCAAATGGTGCTGACTGAGGCACTTTACTGGAGCTGGAGGATCCATGATGGGTTTATTCAGATGCCTGGTGTCTCTGCAGGGAGGTGGAAATGGGGGCGGGGGGATGGGTAGGCAAGCTGGTTTCTCTCTTCATGGTCAGTTGTCCTCTAGGGCCTCTTTGCTTGCAAGAGGTGTGTCTGGCAGGTTGGCTGGACTTCTTTATGGGTGTGTGGCTTCCTAGAGACCGAAAACAGAAGCTCCAAGGTGTCTTAAGTCCTAGGCGGGATCTCATGCAGCACCCTCTCCGCTGCATTCTTTTGGTTAAGATAAGTCACAGTGCCAGTCCAGAATCAAGGGGAGGAAGACAGCCCCCACTCCTGCTTTGAGGAGTACCGTGCATGGGGATGGGGGGGACTGTTGGCTGCCATCTTGATAGCTATGGAGCAGAGCTTCCAAACACAGACCTGCCTGACTCTGGGCTCCAAACTCCGCCGTCCCTTCCTCATTCTACCTCAGCGGACATTTTTCCCTCACTAGCTCTTTCTCTTACTTTCACTCATTTTTAGGTTGAATTCCTAGGAATGGGGAGATCTGGTTAAAGGACAGGCACATTGTTGGGTTCTACGTTGAGACAAGTCACCATCTGCAGTGCAAAGCATATAGCTCAAGCCCTTCCCATCCATCTCTTCACGAAGGGGACCCAGGTTTAATTTTGTTCATTCTGTTGTTGCATCTGTTTTGATGGAGGAAATATGGGTCCTGCTATGGAGAAGCTCCTCGGGACTTCTGGGCAACAAAGAAGTTAACAAGGAGTTGTGCCAATTGGCTGCTCCTGAGCCATGCAGGATAGTGTTATCCCTGTGGGCCAGGGCCCTTGGGGGAAAGTAATTTGCTGACCTTGACTTTTCACAGAACTTGGGATGTGACAGAAAGAACACAGCTTACACTTGCTAGAGTTTAGCCCCCTTCTGAAGCGCGACCCATGTGTCTTCATTTGCTGTCTTAGTTTATACCTGTTGTCACAAATCCTGTCCCATTTAGCATTTGTCTGGGGCCCAAACCTTCCAATGTGGACAATAAATTTTATGTATACCCTATCTGCCACAGAAACTGGGGCAAGTATTTCTCTTCCCCCAAGCCTCAGCTTCCTTATCTGTACAAGAGGCATAGCTCTCAATTTCAGGGATGTAGACCACCCTTCATCTAACCACCCTCCACATGACAGGAGCTGTCCTAGGCTCTGGGGGACTCTGTGGGCATCAAGACACTGTTCCTGCTCTCCTGTCTTGCTTGTCTTACAAGTTGACAAGCTATACAATTTCAGAGATTGAATTTAGATCAGACAGCTAGGGAAGCCTTCTCTAAGAAGGTGATATTTGGGCCAAGACATGAAGAATGGGAGCAGAGCCCAAGATGAGGTGAGGGTAGAACATTCCAGGTCAAGAGAATGCGAGGGTCCAGACACAGGAGATACAAGGAACAAAATGGAACTCCTGGTAGGGTCATGTTCTAGAAACTGTGAAGAGTCCCAACAGTAATTATTCTACACTGGAGGGCTTTAAAATGCTCTCAACATCGTTATGATCCTTAAGTGATCCTCAAAATGATTCTAAAAATGTTGGAGAGGTGGAACAGCAAAGTATGACTACTCCTGCTTTACGGAACAAAATATTCTCATGAATTGTCTTCGCATATTTTCCCAAAATGATTCCACTATACTTTTATGCTTAAATTTAATTTTATATATCACCATTATGTCATATTGCTTTTGATGATGGGAATCTTCTGGGAACCAGAGACATCTTTATAAATCTCTTCCCATTATATTTAATTCTGTGGTTAATTCCTTAAGTGTACTGCTTTTGCATCTGTATTCCTAAGAGATATTGGTCTGTAGCTTTCTTGTGATGTCTTTGTCTGGTCTTGGTATCATAGAACGAGCTGACAAGTATTGCTTCTTTTTCTACTTTTTGGGAGAGTCTGTAAGGAATTGGTATGGATTCTTCTTTAAATGTTAGGTAGAATTCACCAGTGAAACCATCCAGGCCTGCCTTTTCTATGTGGGTAGTTTTTCTGTTACTAATTCCACCTCTTTACTTGTTTCAGGTCTGTTCAGATGGTTTATTTCTTCTTAAATTAGTTTTAAGAGTTTGTGTCTAAATCTATAAAGAACTTATCAAACTCAATACCCAAAGAACAAATAATCCAATCAAGAAATGAGCAGAGGACATGAACAGACATTTCTGCAAAGAAGACATCCAGATGGCCAACAGACACATGAAAAAGTGCTCCACATCACTCGGCATCAGGGAAATACAAATCAAAACCACAATGAGATACCACCTCACACCAGTCAGAATGGCTAAAATTAACAAGTCAGGAAACGATAGATGATGGCGAGGATGTGGAGAAAGGGAAACCCTCCTACACTGTTGGTGGGAATGCAAGCTGGTGCAGCCACTCCAGAAAATGGTATGGAGGTTCCTCAAAAAGTTGAAAATAGAGCTACCTTACGGCCCATTAATCACACTACTCAGGAATTTACCCTAAAGATACAAACGTAGTGATCCAAAGGGCCACGTGCACCCAAATGTTTATAGCAACAATGTCCACAATAGCCAAACTATGGAAAGAACCTAGATGTCCATCAACAGATGAATGGATAAAGAAGATGTGGTATACACACACACACACACACACACACACACACACACTGGAATACTATGCAGCCATCAAAAGAAATGAAATCTCGCCATTTCCAACAACGTGGATGGAACTAGAAGGTATTATGCTGAGTGAAATAAGTCAATCAGAGAAAGACGATTATCATATGATCTCCCTGATATGAGGAATTTGAGAGGCAACATGGGGGGTTTGGGGAGTAGGGAAGAAAAAAATGAAACTAGATGGGATCAGGAGGGAGACAAACCATAAGAGACTCTTAATCTCAGGAAACAAACTGAGGGTTGCTGGGGGGAAGGGTGTAGGGAGAGGGTGGTTGGGTTATGGACATCGGGGAGGTATGTGATATGGTGAGTGCTGTGAAGTGTGTAAGCCTGACGATTCAAAGACCTATACCCCTGGGGCTAATAATACATTATATGTTAATAAAAAATTAAAAATTAAAAAAAAAAAACAAAATTTTTAAAAAAAGTTTGTGTCTTTCCTGGAATTTGATCATTTCACCTGAGTTATCTAATTTACGGACATACAATTATTCATAGCATTCACTTATAACCCCGTTTATGTCTGCAAGGTATTCATGTCCCCTCTTTCATATCTTATTTTAATAATTTCAACCTTTTGTCTTTTTTTCTAGATACTTTTAGATAAAGTTTTGTGTTGTTGTTTTTTTAAGATTTTATTTATTTATCAGACAGAGATCACAAGTAGGCAGAGAGGCAGGCAGCGGGGTTTGGGGGGAAGCAGGCTCCCTGCTGAGCAGAGAGCCCCATGCGGGGCTCGATCCCAGGACGCTGGGATCATGACCTAAGCTAAAGGCAGAGGCTTTAAACCCACTGAGCCACCCAGGCACCCCAAGTTTTGTCAGTTTTGTTGATCTTTTCAAAGAACCAACCATTGGTTGTATTGATTTTCTCTGTTATTCTTTTATTTTGTTAATTTTGACTCTAAGTCTTATTCTTTCCTTTCCTTTGCTTGCTTGAGGCTCAGTTTGGTTTTCTTCTTCCAGTGTCTTCAAGCAGAGGGTTAGATTATTGATTTGAGATCTTCTTTCCTGACACAGGCATTTAGTGCTTTATATTTCCTTCTCTTTTGTGTGCAGTTGTTTCACTTCGAGTCTGGGGATCCCTCTCACCTTCTCTGCCAACCCTGAAGGGGCCAGAGCAAAATAACCGGGCCTAGAGTCAGGAAGCCTTTGCCTGGTCTGGATACTGACACTTGCTAAGTGACCTGGGCTAAGGCCCTGCTTCTCCTGGGTCTTAGTTTTGTTTTTGTAAGACTTTATTTTTTAAGTAATCTCTACACCGAGTGTGGGGCTGGAACTCACAACACTGAGATCAAGAATTACATGGTCTGCAACTGAGCCAGCCAGGCACACTTGTTGTTTCTTATCTATAAAATGATTAGGCTGGGGACGCCTGGGTGGCTCAGTTGGTTGGGCGGCTGCCTTTGGCTCAGGTCATGATCCCAGCGTCCTGGGGTCGAGTCCCAACTTCCTGGGGTTGAGTCCCACATCGGGCTCCTTGCTCGGCAGGGAGCCTGCTTCTCCCTCTGCCTCTGCCTGCCACTCTGTCTGCCTGTGCTCGCTCTTTCTCTCTCCCTCTCTCTCTGACAAATAAATAAATAAAATCTTTAAAAAAAAATGATTAGGCTGGACCCATAACATCTCTGGGGCTGCTCTAGTCTAAACAGCTTAGAGGGCAGGCTCATATCTGACCCATCTTTATAGGTTTTTGGAGTAGATATGCCAACATAGTTGGTCTGATACCTACCATATTTCAAATAATGATGAACATAAATGAAACTTTGAGATACCAGTGACAACTGGGATGTGGTATGAAATGCCCGTGATTTTGACTGGTGACAAAGTTATAGATACTTTTTTTTCTTTAATATTTTATTTATTTATTTGACAGAGGTCACAAGTAGACAGAGAGGCAGGCAGGGGTGAGGGGGAAGCAGGCTCCCCATGGAGCAGAGAGCCCCATGAGGGGCTCGATCCCAGGACCCTGAGATCATGACCTGAACCGAAGGTAGAAGCTTAACCCACTGAGCCACCCAGGCGCCCCAAACTTTTAATGTGCTGCTGTGATTTGTTTGCTACATTCATAATGGAAGGAAATGCTGAATTTCAATTAGAGGCTAGTGAAAAGAGAGAGATAATTTTTTCCTATGCAAATTAACGGTCCCTTGTTAAGAAATCTTTGTTTAGAAACTGGTTGACTCCCAGATCCAAAGGTAAGCATGTAACCCAGTACTGGCCCATCAGAGCAGAGCCTGGCTTAGCGATAGGCATTTGAACCAATCTGATAGAATCCGAGTGAATCCTGGACTTTTGCTGGAAGACTGGGACAGTTCCTTCTGCTGGATTTGCTAAAGAGGCTTGGGTACAGTCCTGGATCATACACACCTTGCTTTCATCCGGAGAACCTGCCTCAGAATGAAGCCAATACAGAGGGAAGCAAAGCTGAGAATGAACATTCACAACTTCCTGCCAACATTCCTCCTTTTAATGTGTTAATTATGGAAGCCAATACATTATCTGTTAAAGCTGGTTTGAATAGGGCTTTCTGTTCATTGAAATCAAAGCAGTCATAACTAATACAGTCCCGTAAAGCTTAGCAGAGTGCCTGGCACAAAGGAGGTTGCTCATGAAGGAATAATGAATGAATTTCAAACAACGTGGCAACATGATTAATATTATTTGCTAAATTCATCTGAACAGATCTGGCTTGATTGTGTACAAAAAGATGAAGGGTATACTTAAAGTAAGCATTCCATAGGCTTTGGTTGGCTGAATGAATAAAAAACTCATCCATTGCCATTACTTTCTATTTTTAGCTTTGACTATTCTTCAGTGACGTAACTGGGACCATATAAACACCTGGAGACCACAAGTCTAAAGTCATGATGGGCCACAGTTACAGATCAAGTCTGTGGGCCACTCACTCTGGGGTGATACAAAGGAATAAGGTAGATCTATATTTGATGATATGGAAGTACATCTAGACACATTAAGTAGGAGATTACAAAACAATAATTACAGTAAGATTCCATTTGCATGAAAAACAAAGTCTCCCAGGGGTGCCTGGGTGGCTCAGTGGGTTAAAGCCTCTGCCTTCGGCTCAGGTCATGATCCTAGGGTCCTGGGATCGAGCCCCGGATCGGGCTCTCTGCTCAGTGGGAAGCCTGCTTCCCCCTCTCTCTCTGCCTGCCTCTCTGCCTACTTGTGATCTTTGCCTGTCAAATAAATTTTTTTTTTTAAAGATTTTATTTATTTATTTATTTGACACAGACAGAGAGCTCACAAGTAGACAGAGAGATCACAAGTAGGCAGAGAGGCAGGCAGAGAGAGAGAGGGAAGCAGGCTCCCTGCTGAGCAGAGAGCCCGATGTGGGGCTTGATCCCAGGACCCTGAGATCATGACCTGAGCGGAAGGCAGCGGCTTAACCCACTGAGCCACCCAGGCACCCTGCCTGTCATATAAATTAAAAAAAAAAGCAGGGGGGACACAAAGTCTCCCAAATAAAACTTTGGGGTTCTCTGTGAACATAACGAGTGCATAAATCAAAGAACAAAGTCTGGAAGGCCACTCATGAAACACTATCATTGGGCACCTCTGGGGAGGGAGTGGTATTGGGTTGGGGTGGCCACACATAATTATGGGTCACTTGTGTAATTTAAAGTAGTTTGTAGGGACTCCTGGGTGGCTCAGTTGGTTAAGTTTCTGACTTGATTTTTGGCCCAGGTCATGATCTCAGGGTCGTGGGATTGAGCCCCATGTCGGGCTCCACTCTCAGCTTGGAGTCTGCTTAAGATCCTCTCTCTCCTTTTTCTTCTGCCCCTCTCCTCCATCCCTCCCCACCTCTCCCCTCCTCACTCTCTTAAAAAAAAAAAAAAAAGATTAAAATAGTATTCATTTATAATGAAAAAATAATAAAACAACTGTGACAGAAGGTGGAATATTTCCTTTTAATCTGTTTTCTCCCCTGAGGTGTCTGTCAGTATTCTCAGGGAAACTGAAGATAGCAGGACTGTGCCCATGATGCTCTGCTGAGCTCATGACATTGTGTCCATGATGCTCTGCTGTGCCCATGATACTATGTCCATGATGCACTGCTGTGCCCATGATACTATGTCCATGATGCTCTGTGCCCATGATGCTCCGCTGTGCCCATGATACTATGTCCGTGATGCACTGCTGTGACCATGATGCTGTGCCCATGATGTATTGCTGTGGCCATGATACTATGTCCATGATGCTCTGCTGTGCCCATGATGCCATACTGTACCTTGCCATGTTTGTGAGGCCATGCCCTTTCCCTGGACCTCTGTAGTTCTGGCTGCTCCAAGAGCCAAGGAGATTCCACCCCATATAAAACCCTCCTGGGGTGGCCTACTGACCTGGATTCTCTTCTCAGTATCCTGACTCCAACTGCCTTTGCTGCCAAACTACACATGGCCAGGATGATTTCTCCCGCAAATGGGAGAGGGAATCAGAGCATCTCACAGTCAGGGCAGAGGCCCCCAGGGGAGAAGCCCATCCAATGAACATTTGGGATGGCCAATCAGTCTATGTCTGTTGTGCAGAAAGGGAATCTGAGTCTTAGAGTGGGAACAGATTCCTCTGAACGTGAGTTTCTTGCCAGAGGGAGACTGACCTGCCTCCCAGTTCCTAGCTCAGTTTAGGGAGCATGCCAAAACTTCCACCATCATAGCTCTCCTTTATGCAGAGATCTTGTCTCCAAAATGTCCCCATCACAATGCACATCTGGTACTTAAAGAACACTTTCAGCACTTGGCAACCTAGTTTCCCAGAGGAGCTGGTTTTTTGGTGTAGGAAGCAGATAGCTAGTTACATTTTATTTATTGTAAAAACAAAATTGCAACAGCAGAAATGAAAATATTAAAATAAGTCATTTCTGCCAACCTAATCCTGTTTCATGTGTTCAGATTTCTTATGTCCCTCTAACATACAGATTTTACATGTGCATTTCTGCATAGAGCTATAAGCATTTCATAAACAATTTTTTTAAAGATTTTATTTATTTATTTGACAGACAGAGAGTAGGCAGAGAGGCAGGCAGAGAGAGAGGAGGAAGCAGGCTCCCTGCTAAGCAGAGAGCCCGATACGGGGCTCAATCCCAGGACCCTGGGATCATGACCTGAGCCGAAGGCAGAGGCTTTAACCCACTGAGCCACCCAGGCGCCCCCCATAAACATTTTTATAACCTTGCTTCACTTAATATCATACATTTTCCCCCATACATTTTCCATATGGCCTTCTTCTGCCTTCTGCGGAGTATTTCATCATGTAAATAAACTGTATATACATAAATGCCTCTTCAGTGTTGTTATAAAATGTTTCAAACATACAGAAAAGCATAGGAACAATACACTGTGCAGGTTTAACCAACACTGACACTTTAAAAGTATACTTTGAGATTTTTTTCAAGAAAATAAACCATTACAGGAATAATTGGAGCTCTCTATGCAATGGACTCTAATCTCCCAAGACAAGCTACAGAACCTGCAAGGCCCAGTGCAGAGTGAAAATGCAGGGACTTTTATTAAAAAATCAGAATGAGGGACGCCTGGGTGGCTCAGTTGGTTGGACGACTGCCTTCGGCTCAGGTCATGATCCCGGAGACCTGGGATCGAGTCCCGCATCGGGCTCCCAGCTCCACGGGGAGTCTGCTTCTCCCTCTGACCTTCTCCTCGCTCATGCTCTCTCACTGCCTCTCTCTCAAATAAATAAATAAAATCTTTAAAAAAAAAAAAGACTTTTCATTAAAAAAAAAAATCAGAATGAATTTTGAGACTGTGACAGCGGAGCATTCAGCCAAGTGCGGAGTCTCTCTAAGCAAGTGGCATAGTGAGACTGCACGTGTCGCACACTCCTGAACCCAGCCCCGATGCCCCCTGATGCCCCCCGTCACTTTCCTAAAAGCCATCTGTGTCTTTGCTGTCCCATGTTTATGCTCTCACTTCATATACATGTATTGACCAACATTATGGAGTATTATTTGATGTACTTCAAAATATTATGTAAGTGGCATCAGACTCTATCCTTAGGCTGCTTGTCTCCCTTATTGTTTTTGTGATTAATCTGTGTGGATTCATGAAGACGTTATTGATTTTCATTACTGTCTAATACTCCATTATGTGATCTCACCAGCGTTCATTTTTCTAGAGCCCTTCTCTTTTTACCATAATTACCAATGCTGCAGGGAGCATCCTTGGCCACAGCTCTCCGTGCATGGGTGAGCTTTTGTCTACTCTTGGTGATGGCGATGTAGAATTGAATAGACCACCCCAAATCCCCCCTTGGGAGACTTCCCTCTGAGTTGCCTCTCCTCTAAGATCCATCACTCACTAAAGCCAGAAACTGGGCATCCTACAATTTCCCCATCATTTCCTACCTATGACCGAAGCCTATTGGTCTAAAATACGGCTTTCACCCAACCACTCCTTCATATCCCTCTTGCTACTTTCATTGCCTTGGTTCAGGGCCTCAGCTCTCCCTCAGGCTCTTCTCCCAGCCCCTCCAGTCTCCAGCGTCCCTATTTGTTAAAGAACCTGTTACACCCTGGCGAACTGCATGTTGACTTCTCTCCCCTGCAAATGGTGGAGATCAGAGCTATGAGTTATACAAGAACAAGGACTGTATCATGGTTCCCATTTGTGGGCCTGTAGCACAGTGCCTGGCCCCTGGCAGCTTCTAAAAATATCTGTTGAATCAAAGTATATGTAAACACCTTTCTGTAGTTTTCTCAGCTTTTGAATCAGACCCCTGGAATAAATCCCAGAAAGACCTCTATTCATGACTTAGGATAATGAATGTAACACACAAAGTCCTTCGTAAGTGAACTGGATCTTCACAAAATTCTACGTCAGGCAAGATGGATAGGATGATCCTTGCCAAGGGGTCATTTTCACAAAGTCCCAAAGCCAGTAAGTAAAGAACAGGTTCTTGGGTCTTGCCATCTGCTTGCCTTATTTGAGAAGGATACTAAATTTAGATGGTGCCCTTTAGTGTTGGGCGGCTGCCTCTTTAAATGTTGCTGTTCTGCTACACATATGACAAGCTGGTAGAATTTACATATCTGTAAAAACAAAACAAAGTAACCTTCACATTTATGAGCCTTTGTTTTAACATCTAGCAAATGGGCGTAAGGATCTTTTTACTCTGTGGGCAGATGAGCAGGAAGCACGTTTCTATCCCTCCCCTGATCTGTTGTTCCCATGCTCAGTGCCTATTTATGAGACTGAGGAGGGTGAATGAAATACGGCATTTGCACACGAGAGACACAGCAGTAGCTGACAATATATTGGCTGTTTAATGCCCCACACTGGTTGACCTGGAAGCCCTTTAATCATCGTAACACACAAAAGAGAGGTCCAGGCTCCTGGGTGGCTCAGTTGGTTAAGCAATGGCCTTTGGCTCAGGTCATGATCCTGGAGTTCTGGGATTGAGTCCCGCATTGGGCTCCTAGCAACATGAGGAGTCTGCTTCTCCCTCTGACCTTCTCCCCTCTCATGTTCTCTCCAACTGTCTCTCTCTCAAATAAATAAATAAAATTTAAAAAAAAAATCCTTTTAAAAAAAAAAAAGAAAGAGGGAGAGGTCTGCTAAATGTAGCCCCAAATTGTACTGGCGAGTTCACAGGCTACCCCTACAGGAAGAAGAGGGCATTGACTAATGCTGGAAATGCCTTGCTTATGATGGATTTTCAAGTGCCAAAGACCTGCACCCCCAGCTCTGAGACCTGAGAATGAAACCATCTGGGTGAGGTCTTTATAAGACACCCCCCCCCCCGGAGAAACCCCCTGGGACACGACACACAGTCTGCAGCCCTGGCTTCCAGTCCCAGCTCTGCCACTGAAGGGCTCTGTGGCCTTGGCCACGTTGAACAGTGAAGCAGGTGGATAACAGGCTCTCCACTGCCCCGCCGCAGCTCTAAAGTTCTATGTTCAGTGAAAGGTGGAGATGGTTCTCAGAATTAACAATACAAAGCAGGTGCCTTTCTAGTTCCTGTTGGCTCGAGTTTCTGCCTCCTGGACAGAAACTGGGAAATAGGTGTGTTTCTAACTCCCTGGTCTGGTTCATAGAATCACAGAGTTGTGGGTGGCTGGCAGGAAACCTCAGTGATTATCAAGACCTACGTCCTAGCTCCCTTGCTCTTTCAACAAAAATTCACTACGCACTCATCGTGACTAGAATACAACCAAGTTCACTGATTTATCCACGGTGCCCAGCACAGTGCCTGGCACATAGTAGGTGCTCATTAAATATCCGTTGAGTGATGGGCAGTTTCTTGCAGGAAAGTCATCTAGGAGAGCCTCTCAAATGCAGATTCCTGGGCCCATGGGCTGACCTACTGTATTGTAATCTCTGGTAACAGAGCCCAGGTGACTGTCATGCCCTCAGAATTTGAGACATGGTTATAGCATCTGAATAAAGCATTCTTCTACTATCAGAAGGGAGAAAATGCTGATGTTTTTAATTTGGTGCATTTGTTAGTAGTGACTGTAATAGTCAAGAGAAAAAGGTTCATTTTGGTGGAGCCATTTCTGTGGAGCCTGGACGAACCTGGGCTTTGCCTGGTGTGTGTGCAAGGCAAACCTTCACTTATCTCGGGAGAGGCAGGGCCAATAAAAAGGTAGAACAGATAGGAGTCCAAGTTTGGCATTATTATTGCCCTTCATTTGGAAGTCATAAAATAAGAAATGTGCCCCTGTTCCAGCTTCTTAGGAGTGGCTAGCTGCTGCTGGTGGTGGTGTGTTTCTCAATTCCTTTCAAGGGTCTGTGGCTTGGACCAGATACAGGCTTGGGTTTAGACCTCAGCTGTGTCCCTAACTTCTTGGTCTTGGGCTGATCACTTCAGTCTCTTGTAAGCTTTAGGTTCCTCTGCTGGAAACTGGACATGAGAAGGCGGGCTCCTCAGGGCTGTTGGAAACAAGCTGAGACCATACACACTTAGGCACCTTGCACCTGTGCAGTGTGGAAAAGCTCGGTTTGGGTTGATACCTATAAACTACACTGTATTTGGGCTGGAGGGCTTAGTAGAGGTTCATTTAGCTCAGCTCTTTTGACTTAAAGGGAAACAGTCTCCTTTGCTTAAAGGAAACAGCCTGACAGAGGGCAAGGGAACTGCACAAGATCACACCTAGCTCCTTAGGTTTCTGGAAGACGTCAATATTCAATGAAGAACTTGACATTCCTCTGTGGACCAGAGAGGGTAAAGAGGCTGAACTCTGTAGATGGCCTCTGATGAAAGCATTTTGAAATATTTTTGAAAAGAAAGTGACATTATCTCAGGTGGGATGCCTTCTCACCTGAGTTGCTTGCCAGGCAGAAGCCCGTTCTGAAGACACAGGGATTGGTGAGAAGGTCCCTGAAGCTGGTCCATTTGCGGCTGTTCCTTCAACACCAGAGTTTTAAAGACAAAAGCTGCTCTGGATGAGTGCTGTTGAGGCCTTCCCTGGGAAGCCCTGTCTATACTGCAGCTCTGCAAGGCCAAGGCCTTGGGGACTCTCCAGGTGTGGCTTCTCAGCGACAAGGGGCTCAGTAGTAGTCATGGGCCATACTGGATCTGGTAGGGACATCTCAGGAAACTGGCCTGCAGGGCTCTGTCTGGGGTCCATGGGCAGCAGCAGCAAAGCCCGTCGTGCTAATGGTGATGACCTTGGTGATGGTGGTGATGATGATGAGGGATGAGGAACTCTCCTAGTTGCCAGGGGCAGGGCCCAGCCACTTGTTTTATGTGCACAGATTCTGGCCACCCTCATAGGAGCCCTACAGGGAAGAAACCATGGCCCAGAAAGGTTAAGCAAATAACCAAGGACACATTTTGAGGGAGCACCAAGATTCAAATCCAGACGTACTGGAGTCCACGGCAGCCCGCAGCCCATGAGAGCTGGAAGAAAGGAAAGGAGCACTGGCCAGTTCCTTCAAGGGACATGCATGTTACCCTCATTTTTATAGACAAAGAAACAGAGGAACAGAGTGTAGCTCTTTTTTCCGTGAGGTCAGGCACGGGGCCAAGCATTTTGCATATATTACCTCTTCAATCATCATAACATCTCTATGAAGTAAGTAATTCTATGATCCTCACTGATGCAGATGAGGAAATCGAGGCTTGAAACTAGATGACTCGCAAAGGTTCGAAATTGGGCAGTCTGACCAGGGGGCCCATGCTCTTGACTTCTTGAGTTGCCCAATATGGAGACAAGATATAGCAGGGCTGTCCCAGGATCCAGGACGCCTGACTCCCAAGCTAGTGGTCCAAGGCTAGATGGAGGCTCTCTTTTGGGAATCATTGTTCCTTAAAAGCCCGCTGGCCTAAAGCCCAAAGAGTGAAATCACGCCCTGCGGTTCTGGGAACCTCAGACTGGAAAAGAAGGAAGTTCTTGCTCTGGTGTTCAAGTCTGAGCAGGTGGACAGAGGACTCTCCCAGTTTCCGCCTCTGGCTGGGAGGGAGCCCACGCAGGGTGGGCCGGGTGGGGCAGCCCTCTGGAGTGCCAGAGGTGAGGAGAGCAGGAGGCAGGCGTGCCCAATGAAACAGGCCTAAATCTTCCCGCCTTTATGCCTTTACTCAGGCGGTGCCCTCATCTGCTGCCTGGCAAACAAACAGGAGGGCATGATGGTGAGAGTTCAAGGTTGCAGTCAGGAGTCTGGTCCTGGCACCACTGACTCTGGGCAGTTTTCTTATCTGTTCAGTGTGTGGTGCCAGTGGTGGAGGATCCTAATCCTCTGGGTTTTACAGTTAGCACAGTATTTATTAAGCACCTACTATGTGCCAGGCACTGGAGACACAGCAAATGCAAAGCAGATTCAGTTCTTGCTTTGGGTCTTAGAGTCTAGTAAGATCTAATCTTCATGGGAACAAATGTAAAATGGCAGCTGTGGCCCGTGTTTTAAGGGAAAGGCCTACAGAGCTGAGGGAGCCCATGACAGCGGGTAGTGGTGGGGCGGGGTGGGGTGGGGGTAGAAAGGGAATGGGTTGACTGTCTGAGTGGCAGTGGGGAAGGATGCGCTGAAGATGTGGTTCCTAGGTGAATGGGACCTGCGCAGGGGACAGAACTGTGTGTGTAAGCCCGTTGTGAGATGGTTCATCGAAGGAACTGGGAGGCCAGGGGGCCTGGGGAAGCCGGCACGAGCCTGGGCACCTCAAGGCATTGTGGGCCATGGTAACAGAAGTCATTGAAGTTTGGCGAGGGGCGGGGGGCGGTAGGGGAGTGAAGGAAAACTTGAGGGAGACGGTCAAACTTAACAGAATATGGATCAATGCGTCCTTCCAGGTAAAGAAAAAAAAAAGGCCACCCCCTCTTTGAGCCTTCCCTGATTTCTCCACCTTTGACCTATGGTGTTCCTCCCTCTCTGGGCTTGCAGCTCAGGTAGAGAAACTAGAATCGCTGGGGCAGTAAGACCTGAGCTTCGTCTTCCTGCCACTGACATGCACCGTGACTTCACACAAAGTCTACCTTCTCGGACCTCAGTTTCCCCAGCTGTGCAGAAGCAGGTTGTCTCAAAGGACCCGCCCAGCGCTAACGCAACGTGATTCGCTCCGGCAGGAGCTGGGGGCTGCCCGCATTGCTGCGCAGGCATCGGACTGCTGTCTGGGGCATCGTCACCCGGCTGCGGGCGCTTTCCTCCAGGCGGTGGGCTGCGGGCGCGGACCGCGTAGCCAGACGTGGCGCAGGAAAGTGGGGGCGCGACCCCCGGCTCGCGCGGGCATCGCGCGGCCCCGCCCCCGCAGCCAGCGGCCCTGCGGCAGCCCGGGCCTGAGCTCCGCCCTCCGCCTCCCGCCGGCCTCGCTCCCTCCTCCCGCCTCCCTCCCTCGCTCGCTCGCTCCCTCCCCCCGGCCGGCTCGGCGCTGACTCCGCCGCACGCTGCAGCCGCGGCTGGAAGATGGCGGGGAACGACTGCGGCGCGCTGCTGGACGAAGAGCTCTCCTCCTTCTTCCTCAACTATCTCGCCGACACGCAGGTACGGCCAGCAGGGGCCGGGGGCCCGGGGCCAGGGGTGCTGAGCTGCGGGGGCTGCCGCCGCAGCCGCGGAGGCCGGGAGGCAGCGGTGGGCGCATTGGGGGGAACGGGGGTGCCCGCTGCAGAGCCCCCCTTCCATGCGCCCTGCGATGCTCTGTTACGGAGGCAGGGAGTCGGAGGGCCCCCCCCGCCCCCCCGCACCGCGCAAGCCGGAGCGTGCGGGCCGCTACGGCCGCCGGGGAGGGTCTAGCCTCGCTCGCTTGGAGTCCGCTCCCCCCGCCGGCAGAGGTGGGGGGTACCGCGTTTCCTTGGGGAGGTGGAGCAGCGCCAAGGTGTGGGGGACCCTGAGGCTGGCCCTGGGTGCCGGAGGCGCGCCCTCAGACTCCCGGCACTTGCTGCCGTACTTTCACGTGGACTTGGGGCCGGGGCTCAGGCGCCAGTCCCCGTCCCCGGAGTGCCCTGGTCCTCGGGTCTCCCGTACCCCGCGTGCTGCTGCTGGCCCCCCGCGGCTCCCCGTCGGCGCCCGCAGCGCGGAGTTTCCTGCCAGTTGCCGGCTAAGGGCTTAGGGGGCTGCGGGGCACGTGGACATGCCGGCGGAGATAGCACCTTCCTGGTTTCGCTACCGGCGGAGCCCTCCGGGAGGAAAGCACGGCAGGATGGGGGTGGAAAGACTGTCTGGGGGCGCCTGGGTCCCCCTGCGGCGCGCGGCCCCGGTGCGCGTTCGGCGATGCTGGGGGAAGGGAACGCGAGGCGGCGTCCCGGGCTCTGGCTGCGCTTGGGAGCCCCACCGGCGACACGCGCGTGACAGGAGAGGGTGCAATGGTGTGCCGGGGCGGGTGTGTGTGTGTGTGTTTGCGAGGGCGCTGATGACTTAGAGACGGGGTGGGGGGCCTGCTCCTGGGACAAGCCGCCACCGAAAATGCCCGCACTAGGCGTGCGCGCCCCCCACCCCTTCCTTGGTTTTCCCCACCCCATGCCTGTTGCAAGCATAAAGTTTGGCCCCATAGTTAGGGTTTTTTTCTCTGGGCGGTTGGCTGCGAGTGGCCGGGAGGCTGGGGTTGCGGCGGTGGCGAGAAGGAGACCCCGGATGCGG
The DNA here is from genome assembly GCA_004024625.1 of Mellivora capensis. Classification (NCBI taxonomy): domain Eukaryota; kingdom Metazoa; phylum Chordata; class Mammalia; order Carnivora; family Mustelidae; genus Mellivora; species Mellivora capensis. Next base: position 22,718 of record PISX010024408.1, read on the forward strand.
GCGCACCGCTGGGCGTGGAGAGGGGCCGCCGGGCGGAACCGGGCGCGGCTCGCGAGGGCTGGTTTGGTACCTGGAGTCGGAGCGCTGGTGCCGGCTCGTTTTGCATAACACTGGAAGGGAGGGGGAAGGCGGAGGGGGGGCGGGCGGTGGGAGGAGAGAGAGGGAAACTTTGCTTCTTGTTATAATCTGTCTGTCTTTGGGCGGCAGCAGCTGTCATGGGACCGGGTGGGCGGGGAGAGGCTTGCAAGCTGACTCCTAGCCGTGAGACGCGACTTGGAGGGGACGCAGCAAGCCGAGACGTTCAGCTCCGGGCGGCGACTCCCGGCTGGCGGCTGGGACGGCGCGGCGTGGCGGGTGTCGCTGAGAAGAAGCCCGCCACGCGCCGGAGAGGGCCGGCCCTCGCTCGCTGCAGATATCCATGCGTCAGGGAGCCGCGGGGCCTCGTGGTCGGTGGCGGGCGTGCTGGGGTGGTTTCGGGGCGGGGGCCGAAGGGGTGGTGGCGTGTGATCGCGCATTCTTCGGGCCGGGGGGGCGGGGGTTAGTGTGTGATGAGCGGTCTGCGCGCGCGGGTGTGTGTGTTTGTGTGCACACGCCGCGCGCGCCAGGCGCGTACCTTTACCTCTGACGAAACTGCAGTGGAGCTCCCGCGGCGGTCACCGGGCGCCGTCGCCAGCCCCGCGCCCACGTCTGCTCGGATGGCAGATCCCAGCCCCAGCACCACCACCGCCCTGCTGCTCGTCTCTCGTCCCGCGCGTCCCCTGTGCCCCCACCCCCTACCCCTGGCCGGCAGCCTGGGGCTAGAGGGACTGGGTGCGGGTGGCACCGAGTTTCCCCTGGGAAAGTTCTGTCCTCAGCCCTCCCACTTGCCTGGGGGCGGGGGGGTGGTCTCCAAACCTCTGGGCTGAGACTTGGGTGAAGGAGGCCTGAGATACCTGGAGACTCGTTCAGGGACCCCTAGCAGGAGCTGTCCGTTCTGGACCCTGATTTTAACTCCATCTTTGGTGTTCTTTGGCTCACCAATAATTAACTATTTGTCCTCTTAGGCGCCCAGCGGGCTTACTCTGCAGGGATATTTCACCCAAGGAAACTAGAAAATTGGGTAATCAGCAGCGCAGTGAAAGTTAATCTGGGACGTTTGCTTTTTTTATTTAACCACGTGACGGGCTGAGGCTCCTCGGGTGATCTTTGCCGGCCCAACTTGGGAAATGTAATTGATAGGGGAGCTTTGCAGCCACCCCTAGAAGGTTCATAGAGCCCAGCCGGAAGAGGACCTGGGCGGGCCATCACGTGCCTTCTCATTTTACAGTTGGGGATAGAGGCTGCGAGGGGCCAGCGGCTTTGTACAGGACCACGCAGCCAGTGGGTGACAGAGCCACCCAGGGCTCCTGACTCCAGGTCCTGTGTGTTACCTCGAAATAGCACTGGACTTGGAGTCAGAAGGCCTGAGTGGAGTCGCCTTCCCCACTCTCTGACTGGGTGACCCCAGAGCAAGCCATTTTAACTCTCCGAGCCTTCTTTCCTCCATCTGTCAAATGGGGCTGGTGTTGCCGAAGAGAAGACCAGGCCGAGGTGGTGGGGGGTGAGCAGTGCTTGCATGTGAGATGTCGGGTGTTTGGGTGACTTCTCCTCCAACTCCAGCCCCTCCCTGGCCCTTCCCTCCGTCTCCCCCTAGGAAGTGGTGGGGAAAGTGAATAAAAAGGTAATTTATTGTCTTTATCAGAAAGACTTGTCTTCGGTGGCTAATCCAGAGTCAGATAGAGTGAGGACTTCTGGTTAGAAGACTTAACTTTTACCCATTCAGGCCAAAGTTCAGAAATTCTGCAGACCAGGGATTGTGAAAATTTCTTGGACAGGTTTGGGGCCTGTCTCCCAGAGGACTTTGGGTTGGCGTCACCTTTGCCCAGCCTGTGCCCCTTGCCTCCAGTGCCCTCACCCCTCATTCCTGCATGGCCTTCTTGAGCAGGCCTTTGCAGGCCCTTCCTTTCCCCGCTTGTCCTGCTTTCTCTTTCTTTTGGTTTTCTTAGTCCATGTTATGCAACCAAGTACTTTTTTGTATGTGAGTCCTGTGGCCCCGTAGGATTCTGGAACTAGAGTTGTGCCTTTTATCTCTTTGTGCCCCCATGGCACCTGCCACCATGCTGAGTTCCTTTGCTCAGCCCTTGGCTAGGCATGTGAATTACAGACAGGGGAAGAGGCCAGGGTGGCCCCTGAGACAGCTGGGCAGTGAGTATGGGTAGAGAGGAATGCAGAAAGCTATAGCTCTGGGCCATGACTTTGGCTTCAGAGGCCACATGGTAAGCCCACACTAAATATGGGTTGTTTGAAGTCACTTGGGACATCAGCCATAGATGCCCCAAATGTCAGAGTTGGCAGCAACTTTATAAATCATGTGGTCCAATCTCTTATCGCTGAAAGATACTTAATAGTAGAGTTAGAAAATACTGGCAAGCATAAAGAAAATATTGAAAATATGTAATCTTATCCAAAGGTAACCACTATTAATTTTTATATATATTTCCAGACTTTTCTTTCCTGTCGATTCCTATGGATTCTGTTGGTCACACAAAAATGAAGTCTTTCATTATATATTCATTGTAACTTGGAATCATACTGTTGTATTGCTTTTTTTCTCCTCCAGACAATACGCTGTGATTGTCTTTCCACATCAATAAATATTTTACTTCATGTCTTAATATCTGAATGGTTATATAGTATTTTATTGAGGGTTGAACCACAATGTATTTAATCAGCCCTTTGTTAGTCATTTAATTTGTTTATAATTTTTGTTGTTGTGCTTGTAAGCCACGTTAAATGAATGTCTCTGCATATGTCTTCTTTCCTTCATTGAAATTCCTAGAAGTGAAATTACTCAAAGGAACCTTGCAGGCGTTTGGTAAACACATTTCTGGATTGCCTTCTAGAAGGATTGTGCTAATTTACACACTTAACCAGCATTGTGTGGGAATGCTGTTTCCCCATAGCTAAATAACTCTTGGTATTTTAATTGTTTTTCATTTTTGCCAGTCTGTTCATCAATAAATTCTTTTACCCTTTTGTTTTAATGTGCATTTCTTTGATCACTTGTGATGCTTCCCACCACCACCCCTCCCCCGCCCCATAATTGTGGGCCACTTTGGTTCTGTTCTGTGAAATGTCGTGTTTGTGAATTTGGCCCATTTTTCATTTGGGATCCTTTCCCCCTATTATTCTAAAACTGGATCTGAGTACTCAGAAGGGGCCCCATCACCCAGAGAACCGCGCAGGTGGCTTGAACATCTAGTGCCCAGTTCCTGGGTCTGCAGTGCTGCTGTTCCCATAGCCCCTGAAGCCGGGGCTAACTTGTTTCCCAAGCCAAAGTTCCCAGCTCTGGAGGGGCAGGTTGAAGGGTAGCCTTGGCTGGCTGTCTTTGTCCACCCTCCACCTGTGTGAGAACAGGGGGAGTAACTTCTTCAGACCTGAGCCCAGAAGGGGACAGGTTTGCTGGCCTCTTGTACCTGAGGCAGGGGCTCCTCTCTCACTGGGGCTCCCTGGCTGGTACTAATGGTGAGGATGAACCCAGCTAGGCGACGGCCCAGCAGCAGGGCCCTGGGGGCTCCTATTTCCCCTTCACCTTGGGGCTCTGCTCTCCCCAGCTGGTGCAGGCCAGCCAGAAGCTCCACCGCCATTGCTGGGGGATGAGTCACCCTTTTCCCTCTCTCTCTGGAATAATAGAAGGGATACTGGTTTGAGTCAGAAGCAGCCTTGCAAATGGGGGCTTGGGCTTGGAAGCGAAGTCATAATGAGCATTGCAGTGTTCACAGCTAGCTCCTCCTGCATGGCCCTCCACATGAGAGCCCCCTTTCGATGCCATGCCCACCGCCAAGCCTTTTTGCATGGTTGCACTTTATCCTTGTAAAGGTTCTACAAAGTGGAGGTGCCACGACTGTTACCATTTTAGAAAGGAGGATTTGACAGTTTCAGAGAAGTCATTGGCTTGCAGAACATACCCAACCGGCTACCCTGCCTTGGAGTGAGTAGAACAGCCAGGATCAGAGGCCCGGTTCTGGGACCACATTATCCAAGCTCAGAAGGCAGGGGCTACTCTGTTTCTGTGCACAGTATTTCTAGCACCTCCAGCAAACGAAGGCACATTGCGCAGAGAAAAGACAACTCATAGGCCCTCTGCTTCTCTGGGCCTCAGTGTCTCAGTCTCTGAGACGGGGACCATAGGCTCTAACTCTCAGGGTTGAGACTTAAATGTATGTAAAATGAGGAGCAGTCAGCGGGCTGCTGAGGAAACTTGAAATTCTCTTTGAACGCCCTTTAGAAGGGCAGGATTAAGTATAATGCAAACTCCCCTTCGAGCAGTCTTTTTTATGCAAAAAAGGGAAGCATAATTCCTTGCAATCTTTTTTATGTAAAAAGGGGAAGCATGATTCTTATTCTGTGAAGGTGAAGGAAACCCCGATAAAGTCATTTGGAAGAGAATGAGCTGGGCCATTTCCTATTTCTCTTCCAAGGTACTCAGGTGTCACTCGTTGATGCACAATCAATTGGATTGAATGGCGCTTTCGGTTCCTCTCCCCTTTTTTCGTCTGGGTCCTTGTCCTTTCACGACTATGGGAGTCCTGCAGTTCCTAGAGTGCGTGTCTGATGTCACTCCCTTTCTCACACATCACCCATGGCTCCCCAGTACTTTTACATTCAAGCCTAAACTTGAACCCTGATGTTCAAAGGCCTTCGGGTACTTGAAGTCGGGAGAGTTAGGCACTTTATCCCGATGGATCTGCTTTCTCTTTGGGATGTGTCCACCCCAGGGATGTCATGAATATTCTTCCTGAAGTGTGGGCTTCTCTGTCTCCGTCCTTTGTGTTGGCCTCCGTACTCCCTTGGAGGGCGGCCTCTCTGGGTCTATTCTTTGCTGGCTATGAGACCTTTGGTGGGTCACATAACCTCTCTGCCCTTCCATTATTTAAAATTGTTGTGAGAAGTCCACGAAAACCCAATGGCAACTGGATTTAAAGCACCTAACACAGTGTGTGCCGTGTAATAAGCACCAAATAATAAACATTTTTCCTGATAGAGGTCCCATGAAGTTTAATCATTTAGGGAATCGCTTGGGATTGTCAGGCTCCACGAGGGCAAGGGCTTTTGTCTGTTCTTGATCTCCGTTTTTCCCCCCACAGTGAATAGACAAGTGCCTGGAATTCAGTCATTCTAGTCCTTGATGAGTGAATGAGTGTGCTCCCCCCCCCC
>PISX010024409.1:0-27941 GCA_004024625.1 Mellivora capensis
TATTATGCCTCCATCAGAAAGGATGAATACCAGACTTTTGTAGCAACATGGACAGGGCTGGAAGAGATTATGCTGAGTGAAATAAGTCAAGCAGAGAGAGTCAATTATCATATGGTTTCACTTATTTGTGGAGCATAACAAATAACACGGAGGACATGGGGAGATGGAGAGGAGAAGGGAGTTGAGGGAAATTGGGGGGAGAGGAACCATGAGAGACTATGGACTCTGAAAAACAACCTGAGGGTTTTGAAGGGGCGGGGGGTGGGAGGTTGGGGGAGCCAGGTGGTGGGTATTGTGGAGGGCACGCATTGCATGGAGCACTGGGTGTGGTGTAAAACTATGAACTCTGTTACGCTGAAAAGAAAAAAAAAAGAAGAAGGTTATTATGGAATTTGATGTACTGGACATCTCACTGTGATAGTAAATAGGCTAAGAAAATCTATTTAACAAAATAAAAAAGATTAAATTTTTTTTTTAATGAACCAGAATAATGGGAATGAATTAAGATTTAAACGTATCTATGAAGTAGTAGTGATTGTTGTCTTCTCGGGGGGTTGGCTTTCTGGGGGAGGGGCCTGCCGCGTGGGTTTTCAGGAGGTGTTTCCTGAGTTAAGTCCTCCCGCCCCCCTCCAGGGGGTGGGCTCTGAGGAAACCGGGCATTTAGGGTTTTGTTCTCTGGAGGTTTTTATGTCTGTTCTTTTGTTTTCTCTCCCCCTTTGGCAGCTCTGGATGGTTCTTGGATGTTTAGAGGAAAGCAAACTGCACCCAGACCTCCCTCCCAGAGAGAAGCCCCAGTCCGTTCCCCTCTGGGTGCTGCAGAATACCTTTTGATTCTCTTTGTTATCTGATTGCTGTTGCTAGGACATTTAACACTATGTTGAACAAGAGTGGTGAGAGTGGCTATCCTTGTCTTCTCCCTGATCTCAAAGGGATGGTTGTCAGCTTTTCCCCATTGAGGATGATATTCACTCTGGGTTTTTCATAGATAGATTTTATCAAGTTGAGGAACGTTACCTATATCCCTATACTTTGAATCATTTTAATCAGAAATTATGCTGAATCTTGTCAAATGCGTTTTCTACATCAAATGAGAGGACCATGTGGTTCTTCTCTCTTCTCTTATTGACTTGTTCTATCACATTGATTGATTTGCGAATGTTGAGCCACCCTTGTAATCCAGGGATATATCCCACCTGGTCATGGTGGATAATCTTTTTAATGTATTGTTGGCTCCTTAGCTAGGATCTTGTTGAGAATCTTAGCATCCATATTCATCAGGATTATTGGTCTGAAATTCTCCTTTTTGGTGGGGTCTTTGCCAGGTTTTGGTATCAGGGTTGTGCTGGCTTCATTAAAAGTGTTGGAAGCTTTCCTTCTCCTCAATTATTTGAAACAGCTTCAGGAGAATAGTTATTATTTCTTCTTTGAAATTTTGGTAGAAGTCCCCAAGGAATCCGTCAGTTCCTAGGTCCTCTTGTTTTTTGGGAGGTTTTTGATAACTGCTTCAATCTCGCTACCAGATATTGGTCTATTCAGGTTGTGAATTTCTTCCTGATTAAGTTATGGAAGTTTTTAGGTTTCCAGGAATGTATCCATTTAATCTAGGTTGCTTAACTTATTGGCATATGGCTATTGATAATAATTTCAGATGATTGTTTCTCTTTCCTGGGTGTTAGTTGTGATCTCTCCCATTTCATTCATAATTTTATTAATTTGGGTCCTCTCTCTTTTCTCTTGGATTAGTTTGGCCAATGATTTATTGATCTTACTGATTTAAAAAAAAGCTTCTAGTTTTGTTTATGCATTCTACTGTATATCTAGTTTCTATCTCCTTGATCTCTGCTCTAATCTTGATTATTTCCCTTCTTGTCCGTGGGGTTGTTTTAATTTGTTGTTGATTCTTCAGTTCTTTAAGGTGTAGAGACAGCTGGTGTATTCTGGATTTTTCAATTTTTTTGAGGGAGGCTTTGATGGCTATGTATTTTCCCCTTTGGACTGCCTTTGCTGTATCCCATAGGTTTTGGACTGAAGTAACTTCATTTTAATTGGTTTCCATGAAATGTTTGAGATCTTATTTGATTTCCTAGTTGATCCATACATTCTTAAGCAAGGTGGTCTTTAGCTTCCAAGTGTTTGAATTCCCTCCAAACTTCTCCTTGTGCTTGAGCTCCAGTTTCAAAATATTGCGTTCTGAGAATATGCAGGGAATAATCTCAGTTATATTGTATCAGTTGAGTCCTGATTCATGACCCAGTATGTGGTCTATTTTGGAGAAAGTTCCATGTGCAGTCGAGAAGAATGAGTATTCTGTTGTTTTAGGGTGGAATGTTCTGTATATATTTATGAGGTCCTTCTGGTCCAATGTGTCATTCAATGTTCTTGTTTCTTTTTTTTTTTTCAATTTTTTTATTAATTTCATTTTTTTTCAGCGTAACAGAATTCATAGTTTTACAACACACCCAGTGCTCCATGCAATGTGTGCCCTCCATAATACCCATCACCTGGCTCCCCCAACCTCCCACCCCCTGCCCCTTCAAAACCTTCAGGTTGTTTTTCAGAGTCCATAGTCTCTCTTGTTTCTTTATTGATTTTCTGCTTGGCTGATCTGTCTATTACTGAGAGTGGCATTTTAAGATTCCCTACAATTGATGTATTCATATCAATATGACTCTATTTTGATTAACAGTTAGCTTATGTAGTTGGATTCTCCCATATTGGGGCATAAATACTTACAATTATTAGTTCTTCTTGATACATAGATATTTTAAGAATGATGTAGTGTCCTTCTGCATCTCTGACTACAGTCTTTACTTTAAAATCGAATTTATCTGATATGAGAATATCTTCCCCAGCCTTCTGTTGACGCCCATTGTCATGAAAGATGGTTCTCCATTCTTTCACTTTCAGTCTGGATATATCCTTAGGTTCAAAATTGGTGTCTTGTAGACAACATATGGGTGGCTCCTATCGTTTTATCCAGTCTGCAACCCTATGCCATGTTATGGGAGGGTTAGGCCATTCACATTGAGAGTGATTATTGAGAGATACATTTTATTGACATCGTTTTTCCTGTCAAGTCCTTGTTTCTATAGATTGTCTCCATAAATTTCTGTTCAGTGACACTCTTGTGTTCCCTCTTCTTTTCTAGAACCCTCCTTAAAATTTCTTGTAGTACTGGCTTGGTGATTACATACTCTTAAACCTTGCCGGTCTTGGAAGTTTTTTATCTCTCCATCCATTTTGAATGTCAGTCTTGCTGGATAATACATTCTTGGCTGCATGTTCTTCTAATTTAATGCCTGAATACATCTTGTGAGCCCTTTCTTGCTTAGCCGATTTCTGTGGACAGATCTGATGTTATTCTGATGGACCTTCCTCTGTACATAAGGAATATTTTCCCCCTACCTGCTTTCAAGAGCTCCTGTCTACAATTATGATTCATAATTTTCACAATCAGGTGTCTTGAGGTCTTTCTAGATTCTATGATCTTGGGGGCAGACCTTTCTGCCTCTAGGACATGAACTGGTTCCATTCCCCAGATTGGGAAAATTTTCATGGAGAATTTGTTCAACTATATCTTTTAGTCTTCTTTCTTTCTCTTCCCCCTGAGGGATCTCAATAATTCTGACACTGGAACTTTTCATGGTTTCATTTATTTCCCTAATTCTGTTTTCATGGCTTCTAAGCTGTTTGTTCCAAGCCTCCTCCTGATCCCTTTTCTCTATCAGTTTGTCCTCCAGATCACTAATTCTATCTTCTGTCTCAGTTACCCTACCTTTTAGAGAATTTAGATTAGATTGGAACTCACTGAGAGCATTGTTAACATTATCCCTATTGGCTTTCACTTCTGTCCTAATCGATTCCATGTTGTCATTAATGGTTTTCTCCAACCTAGCCATTGCCTGGATAATTTTTACCCAAAATTCCCTTTCTGACATACTGTTTCTGTCCATTTTCAATATCTCTGATGGAGAGGGCACAGTATCTGAATTTTTCCTCTGTTGACATTCCTTCTCCTTGTCATTTTGGTGAGAGATGGCAGTAGGGATGTGTAGCTGAATGTATTAACCATGATCCAGGCAAGGTGTACTCTGGAACACTTCTGAGCAACGGGAGTCCCCACCAAAAAGAGAGAAAAAAAAAAGAAAAAAGAGAGAGAGAGAGAAAGGGAGAGACAGGAGGGGAAAAAAAGAGAGAGAAGACACAGCCCAAATGGGCCCTGGTGGTAAGATTTATAAAGTATACAAACAAAAACAGACAAACAAAAAGACCAACAAAATTAAATTATAAGAAAAAAAAGGATCTAGCCAAAATAAACCCCACATATAAGATTTATATACTACCATAACAAAAGCAAATACATAGACACACTGATAGAAGAAAAGAGATGGGAGGGTGGTTATAAACTCTCAGTGTGGGTGAGGAAGTTGATTTTGATTCTTCCTGGGTGTATCTTAATATCTTTGTTAAAGACTCAACTTTCCCCAAATAAAGGGCGATTAAAAAGGTTTATATAAGGGGTAGTATTGATAGGGGAAAGAGGATTACCTAGAATATATGAATATTTAAAAAAAATAGAAAAGCAAAACCCCACAGATAAATGTATCAAAAAGTTAAAGTTAAAAGGTTATTATGGATTTTTTTGTATTGAACCTATCATTGTGATGGTAAATAAGTTAAGAACTATAAAAATTTAAAAAGAACGAGAATAGTGGGAATTAGTTGAAAATAAAAGTTGTATTTATGATGTATACAAGTTTTAGGGCAACACTGGGAGCTTAATATCTTCTTTTCCCATGATATTGAGGTTTTAAAGTTTGACAGGGATCCTGTGGTGGTTGTCCTTTTGTTTTGTTTTGTTTTGTTTTGTTTTGGCTAGCTTTCTGGGGGAGGGGCCTGCTACCTGGTTTTTCAGGCACTCTTGCTAGAGTTGAGTCCTCCTGACCCTATCAAGGGGCTGGGTTTGAGGAAACCAGTTTTTCAGGCTTTTGTTCTCAGGAGTTATTTTTTCTCCCCTTGGTAGCTTTTTGGGGTTCTTTGGAGGTTTAGAAGAAAGTAAACTGCACCCAGACCTCAGTCTCAGAGAGAAGCCTCAGTCTATTCCCCTCTGGGTGCCCCAGGGCACATAAACTCCCTTTCTGCCACCTTCCACCTGCAGAGCACATCCTCAGACACAGTCTCAGGGGGTGCAGGAGGTCCTGCTTGTACCCTGGTGCTACTAAAACTACAAGCAGTATTAGTCCAGAGAGCTGGCTTCCAGTGGTTGCCTTTGCCCTGGGTGTCTGGGCAGGTCTTAACCGCCAGGGTGAGATCTCAATCAGAGATAGCCCTCTGAGGTTTTCCTGTAGGCAGTGGCTGGGAGCTTTCAGACTCTCACCAGTCCTAGAGAGCACCAGCTAGTGCCCACAGGTACCTCTCTCAGAGGAGGGTGTGGAATACAGCTCAGACCCTGTTTTCACAGAGCCCGTGCAGAGTGCAAAAGGCTGTGGCTCTAGAGAGCATTGGCTAGAATCCACAAGCCTCTCTTAGCCGTGCTGCCACCCAAACACTCTCATGAACTCCGGCAGCTCATGGACCAAGGCTTGGATGCATCTCCACTCTCTCTCTGGCAGGGTACTGGCAGTGACCATCCTGGGTTTGTGGGCTTAAGCCCATACCCCTAAATGCCCAATTCCACCAATTTCCCCTTAAGATCTTTTGCTCTTTTTGAGTGCTTTTAACCAGACTCCAAGTTAATGCTGGTTCCCAATCACAGAGCACTCTTGTATTGGGGTATTACTTTCCAATGGGTCCCTTCAAGTGGCTTCCTCCCCCTTTTGTTTATCTTCTGATATCAGACTGATGTTCCCACTCTGCTTTACCTGTCCACTGGTGTCTTCTTCCCCCATAGTGATCCAGAAGTGTATAATCCTACATCTCAGGTTGATTTCATGTGTGTTCAGAGTGATCTGGTAAATAACCATCTCACTTTAGGGGACCAGCTGAAAAAGCGTCTCCTACTTCTCTGCCATCTTCTCCTCCCTCTCATAAGAGACTTTTAATCTCAGGAGACAGACTTAGGGTTGCTGGGGGGTGGGGAGTCGGGATAGGGTGGCTGGGTTATGGACATTCAGGAGGGTATGTGCTATGGTCAGTGCTGTGAATTGTGTAAGACTGCTTATTCACAGACCTGTATCTTTGAAGCAAATAATACACTATATGTCATATATATGTGTATATATATACATATATATATGTATATCTGAAGCAAATAATACACTATATGTCATATATACATATATATGTATATATGTATGTATATATATACACGTGTATATATACACACATACATATACATATACATACACACACATACACACACACACACACACATACATACATACATACATACACAGAGGGATAAATAAGATGGCAGAGAAGAAGGAACCCTATTTCAATCTATTTCAATAGGTCCCTTAATGTGAGATAAATATCTACCAGAATACCCTGAACCACCCATGAAATCAGCCTGAAATGTAAGATTAGACACTTCTGGATCTCTACAGGGGCAGAAGACATCAGTGGAGAGTTATAGCAGAGTGGGGAAGCTTTGATTGATAACAGAGGATAAACAGAAGGGGGAGGGAGCCACCAGGAGCAACTCAGTGGAAAGTAATACCCTAATATGAAAGTACCCTGTGGTTGGGGACCAGCATCAACTTGGAGACTGGTTAAAAGCACTACATGAGAGCAAAAGATCTTTAGGGGCAACTGATGAATGGGAGGTCATGGGCATGGCCCTAAGCCCAGGGACCCAGGATGGTCACCACTGGCGACCACCCATGCCAGAGAGAGTCCAGTGGGGAGGTCTAGTCTGTGATCCCGGAGCCCACAGTTTTCTGCTGCACCACTCAGGCTGGGAACACTCCTGCCCACTCCTGAGGGAACCCATCATGAACACCAATCATGATCCTTTCAGGCCCTGCAACCTTCCACGACCTGCACAACTCTAGGGTCTGAATGGAGCCAGCACATGCCTGAAAGAATCCAAGGAGGACTCTGTTTTGGAAATCCTGGCTCACGGATTTCTGTGAACTGCCTCTCCACCAGGGGTGAGTCCACCGGGTGTGGGTGTGGACCCCCAGACACTAGTCTTGGCAATGGCAGTCACATGGGTTTGGGCTCTCCTAAACAAATATTGCAATGATTTTAGTGGCACAGGGGTGCAGAGACAAGCGGGGACCTTTAGCAACCACTGAGTCTGTGGCTAGGGGTATGAAACACCTGTGGGAGGCTGCAGTGTTAAGCAGAGTTTGCAGAGGGGGCATTGTGTGCTCTGGACCACCCAGAGGGGAACAGATTGAGACTTCTCTCTGAGTTGGAGGTGTGGGTGAAGACATTCTTTGCCCTGGCTCTCTGAAAAAACACAAAAAGCCACCAAAGAACAAAAACTTCCAGAGAATAAAGTCTGAAAAACCGGTTTCCACAGAGCCCAGCTCCTTGACTGGGGGCAAGCAACTCAGCCCAAGCAGTACTGACTGAAAAACAATAGGTCAGGCCCCTCCCCCAAAAGACAAGCCAAAAGAACAAGAGGACAACCACCACAGGGTCTCTATAAAATGGTAAAACCCCAACATCAGGGGAAAACAATATATATTAAGCTCCCAGTATTGCCTCAAAACCTGTATATTTCAGAGATACTTTTCTTACTTTTTCCTTTTTTAAAAAATTTGTCCTCACAATTCTTGTTCTTTTAGTTTTTTTTAACCTACTTACTATTACAACTAGAGATTTAATACAAGATATTCCATAATAACTTTTTAACTTCAATTTTTTTCACTCATATACCTGTGTTTCTTTTTTTTAGTATATATATATATACATATATGTATATATATATATACATACATGTAAGCTTCAAGGTAATCCTTTTTCCCTATTCAATACTACCCCTGTGTATAAAATAGTTTTAATTTTCCCGTATCTCTGGAAAGTTGAGTCCCTTAACAAACATAAGAAGATTCACCCAGGAAGAACAGAAATAACCTTCCTTGCCCACATTGAGGGTTTATAACCATCTTCCTGTCCTATTTTTCTGTTAGTGCTCTGTGTATTTGTTTTTCTTTTTACTATATAAATCTTATTGTTGGGGTTCATTTTGGCTGAGTTTTCTTTTTTTATTGTCTTTTATTTTTGTTTATCTTTTTGTTTGTTCACTTTTATTTATGTACCTATAAATCTTACTTTTGGGGCTCATTTTGGCTGGGTTTTCTATTTTTTCCTCTTTTTCTCTCTCTCATTTCTTTCTTTCTTTCTTTTTGGTGCTGACATCTGAATGCCCTGAAACATAACAGGGTGCAACTTGCCTGGATAGTGAGTAATATTTTCAGCTATACATCCCCTCAACCACATCTCACCAAAATGAGTAGGGGGAGGTACACCCAACAGAGGAAAAAATCAGAGACTGTGCCCTCTGTCACAGAACTATTGGATATGGACATAAACAATATGTCAGAAAGGGAATTCAGGGTAATATTTATCCAGACAGTGGCTAGGTTGGAGAAGACCATTATTGGCAACATAGAAACTCTAAGGGTGGAAGTAAGGGCTTATCTGGCAGTACTAAAAATATTATCAGTGACATCCAATCCAATCTAAATATTGTAACAGCTAAGGTAAACAAGACAGAAGATCGAATTGGTGATGTAGAAGATAAACTGATAGAAAAGAAGGATCAAGAGGAGACCTGGAACAAACAGCTTAGAAGCCATGAAAACAGAATTAGGGAAGTAAATGAAACCATGAAATGTTCCAACAACAGAATTATTGGGATCCCCGAGGGAGTGGAGAAAGAGAGAAGACTAGAAGATAGAGTTGAACAAATTGCAGGTGAAAATTTCCCTAGTCTGGGAAATGGAACAAATTTTCATGTCCTAGAGGCAGAAAGGGCACCCTCCCAAGATGAACAAATCTAGAAAGACCTCCAGACACTTAATTGTGAAATTCATGAATCACAATTTTAGACAAGAGGTCCTAAGGGCAGCTAGATGGAAGAGATTCCTTACATCAGAGGAAGGCAGACATCAGAATAATGGCAGACATATCCACAGAAATCTGACAAGCCAGAAAGGGCTGACAAGACAGATTCAGGACACTAAATGAGAAGAACATGCAGATAAGAATACTTTATCCAGCAAGGCTGATATTCAAAATCAATGGAGAGATGTGTAGCTTCCAAGACCAGCAAGGTTTAAAAGACTATGTGATCACCAAGACGACACTACAAGAAAAATTAAGGTGGGGGGGTCGATAAAAGAAGAAAGGACCCAAGAGTGACATAGAACAGAAATTTACAGAGAATTCTATAGAAACAAGGTCTTCTCAGGAAAATGATGTCAATAAAAAGTTATATTTCAGTAATCACTCTCAAAGTGAATGGCCTAAATGTTCCCATAAAACGTATCCCACACTGGATAAAACGACAGGACCCATCCATATGCTGTTTAGAAGAGACACATTTGGAACCTAAAGATACATCCAGAGTGAAAGTGAAGGGATGGAGAAGCATCTTTCATGCCAATGGGTCTCAAAAGAAGGCTGGGGTAGTGATTCTCATATCAGGCAAATTAGATTTTAAGTTAAAGACTGTAGTCAGAGACACAGAGGAATACTAAATGATTCTTAAATGGTCTATCCACCAAGAATATCTAACTATTGTAAATATTTATGCCCTCAATATGGTAGCAGCCCATATTAGGACAACTGTTAGTCAAAATAAAGAGTCATATTGATATGAATACATTAATAGTAGGGGATCTTAACACACCACTCTCAGTAATAGACAGATCACCCAAACGTAAAATCAATAAAGAAACAAGAGTGTTGAATGACAAACTGGACCAGGTGGACCTCATAGGTATATACAGAACATTCCACCCTAAAACAACAGAATACTCATTCTTCTCAAGTGCACATGGAACTTTCTCCAGAATAGACCACATACTGGGTCACAAATCAGGACTCAGCCGATACCAAAAGATTGAGATTATTCCCTGCATATTATCAGACCACAAGGCTTTGAAACTGGAACCCAACCATAAGAAAACGTTTGGAAGGAATTCAAACACTTGGAAGTTAAAGACAACCCTGTGTAAGAATGTTTGGATCAACTAGGAAATCAAAGAAGAACTTAAACAATTCATGGAAACCAATGAGAATGAAGACATTTTGGTCCAAATCCAATGGGATATGGCAACAGAGGGAATTACATAGCCATCCAAGACTCACAACAATGAAAGAAGAAAGAAAGAAAGAAAGAAAAAAGAAAGAAAGAAAGAAAGAATGAAAGAAAGAAAGAAAGAAAGAAAGAAAGGGAATCCCAAACACACCAACTCCCTTTACACATTAAATAACTGGAAAATCAACAACAACTAAGCCAACCCCATGCACAAGAAGGGAAATAATCAAGATTACAGCAGAGATCAGTAAGTTAAAAACTAGAAATATAGTAAAACACATCAATGAAACTAGAAGCTTGTTCTTTGAAGGAATCAATAAGGTCAATAAAACACTCGCCAAACTAATCCAAAAGAAAAGGGAGAGAGCCCACATTAATAAAATTATAAATGACAAGGTAGATATCATGACTAACACCAAGGAAATAGAACCAATCATCAGAAATTATGATAAACAGTTATATGCCAATAAGTTAAGCAACCTAGAAGAAATGGATGCATTCTAGAAATCTACAAACTTCCAAGACTGAATCAGGAAGAAACTGACAACCTGAATAGACAAATATCTAGTAATGAGATTGAAGAAATGATCAACAACCACACAAAAAAACAGGAGTTGGGGACCTAATGGATTCCCTGGGGAATTCTACCAAACACTCAAAGAAGAAATAATACCTACTTTCCTGAAGCTGTTTCAAATAGTGGAAACAGAAGGAAAACTCCATGACTCTTTCTATGAAACCAGCATTACCCTGATCCCCAAACCAGGCAAAGACCCCATCACAAAGGATAATTTCAGAGCAATATCCCTGATGAACATGGATGCCAAGATTATCAACAAGATCCTAAATAATAGGATCCAACAGGACATTAAAAAGATTATCCACCATGACCAGGTGGGATTTATCCCTGGGATGCAAGAATTGTTCAACATTTGCAAATCAGTGAGTATAATAGAACAAATCAACAAGAGAGAGAGAAGAACCACATGGTCCTCTCAATTGATGCAGAAAAAAAAATCATTTGACAAAATACAGCATCCTATTCTGATTAAAACTCCTCAGAGTATAAGGACATAGGGAACATTCCTTAACTTCATAAAATCTATCCATGAAAAAGCCAGCGTGAATGTCATTCTCAATGGGGAAAAACTGACAGCCTTCCTACTGAGATCAGGAGCATGACAAGAACGCCCACTCTCGCCATTGTTGTTCAACATAGTACTAGAAGTCTTAGCAGCATAGTACTTAGAAGTCAGACAACAAAAGAAATAAAAGATATTCAAATTGGCAAAGAAGAAGTCACACTCTCTCTCTCTTCACAAATGACATGGTACTTTATATGGGCAATGAAAAGACTCCACCCCCCAAGCTACTAGAACTCATATAGTGATTCAGCAATGTGGCAAGATACAAAATCAGTGCACAGAAATCAGTTGCTTTCTTATACATTAACTACGAAAATATAGAAAGTGAAATTAGAGAATTGATTCCATTTACTATAGCACCAAGAACCATGAGATACCTGGGAATAAAGCTAACCAAAGAGGCAAAGGATCTGTACTCAAGGAACTACAGAAACTTCATGAAAGAAATTGAAGAAGATGCAAAAAGATGGAAAAGCATCTCATGCTCATGCACTGGAAGAATAAACATTGTTAAAACGTCTATACTGTCTAGAGCAATCTCCATTTCAGTTCCATCCTGATGAAAACTCCACCAGCATTTTTCAAAGACTAGAACAAGCAACCCTAAAATTTGTATGGAACCAGAAGAGACCCTGAATTGCTAAGGAAATATTGAAAAACCAAAACAAAAGTGGGGGCATCAAGTTTCCTGATTTCAAGCTATATTACAAAGCTGTGATCCTCAAGACATCATAGTATTGTCACAAAAACAGACACATAGACCAGTGGAACCGAGTAGGGAGCCCAGATAAGGATCCACAACTCTTTGGTCAAATAATATCTGACAAAGCAGGAAAAAATATACAGTGGAAAAAAGTCTCTTCAATAAATGGTGCTGGGAAAATTGGATGGCTATGTATAGAAGAATGAAGCTTGACCATTCTCTTACACCATACACAAAGATAAACTCAAAATGGATAAAAGACCTCAAAATGAGGCAGGAATCTATCAAAATCCTAGAGGAGAACATCGGCAGTAACCTCTTTGACATCGGCCACAGCAACTTCTTTCAAGACATGTCTCCAAAGACAAAGGAAACAAAAGAGAAAATGAACTTTTGGGACTTCATCAAGATCTAAAGCTTCTGCACAGCAACAGAAACAGTCAAGAAAACAAAGAGACACCACACAGAATTGGAGAAGATATTTGCAAATGACAGTACAGACAAAGAGCTGATATCCAAGATCTATAAAGAACTCCTCGAAGTTAACACTCAGAAAACAGATAATTACGTCAAAGAATGGGCAGAAGACATGAACAGACAATTCTCCAAAGAAGACATATTAATGGCTAACAGACACTTGAGAAAATGTTCATCATCACTAGCCACCAGGGAGATTCAAATCAAAACCACATTAAGATACCACTTTACACCAGTTAGAATGGCCAAAATTAACAAGACAGTAAACAACAAATGTTGGATAGGATGTGGAGAAAGGGGGACTCTCACACACTATTGGTGGGAATGGAAGTTGGTGCAGCCACTTTGGTGTTGGATATTCCTTAAGAAATTAAAAATAGAGCTACCCTATGACCCTGCAATTGCACTACTGGCTATTTACCTGAAAGATACAGATGTAGTGTAAAGAAGGGCTGTATGTACCCCAATGCTCATACCAGGAATGGCCATATTCACCAAACTGTGGAAAGAGCCAAGATGCCCTTCAACAGAAGAATGGATAAAGAAGTTTTGGTCCATATATACAATGGAATATCATGCAATCATCAGAAAGAATGAATACTCAACTTTTGTATCAACATGGATGGGACTGGAGGAGATAATGCTGAGTGAAATAATTCAAGCAGAGAGAATCAATTATCATATGGTTTCACCTACGTGGAGCATAAGGAATAACATGGAGGACATTGGGAGAAGGAGAGACTAAGGGAGTTCAGGGAAATAGGTGGGGGAGATGAACCATGAGAGACAGTGGACTCAGAGAAACAAACTGAAGGTTTTAGAGAGGAGAGGGTAGAGTCGGATGAGCCTGGTGGTGGGTATTAGGGAGGGCATGTAGTGCATGGAGCACTGGGTGTGATGCATATACAATGAATCTTAGACCACTGAAAAAATAAAATAAAGCTTAAAATATGTTTTCCATTCCTTCACTTACAATGTGTAGATATCTTTTGGTCTAAAATGACTCTCTTTCTGGTAGCATATTGATGGTTTTGTTTTGTTTTGTTTTGTTTTGTTTCTGTTTTTGTTTTTTATCCATTCTGATGTCCTATGTGTTTCAATTAGAGAATTTAGTCTACTTACATTCAGAGTAATTATTGATGAATATCTATTTAGTGTCATTTTACTACTTGTTATTGTTTCTGGAGATAGATCTGATCCATTTTAGTCTTTTGTCTTTGCCTTTTCTCTTTTCTTCTAGTACTCCTATGATATAAGTGTTGTTATATTTGTTGGTTTGTTGGAGTCATTGAGCTCCCAAGTCTCCTTATGATCTGTTATCTATCTCTTTTATGTTTGGCTTTATTATTTTCCATAATTCTATCTTCTATACCACGTACTCATTCCTGATCTTCTTACATCCTTGTGGTCATTACATACAGTTGATTTTGAATCTCAGTTGTATTTTTCATTTCTATCTGATTGATTTTTCACTCTTTTTTTCTCGGCAGTGTCTCCCAGATGTTTCCATGATTTTATCAAATCCAGTGAGTCTCCTTCTTATGTTTTGCTCTTTAAATTCTCCATCAGACATATTATTTTGATCTATTTTGCTTAAATTTCTCTTTGTGATCTTTCATTGTTTTCTATTTTAGGTTGAATTCCTCTGTCTTGGCATTTTGTCTAATTTTTTTGTGTTCTTCTGTGTGTCAGATAATCCCAGCATATTTCCTGCTCCTGAGAGTAATTACTTTTTAAGAAAAGGTCATTTAATGTCCAGAGTCTGGCACTTCAGGAAGAATCCCTAGTGTGTGCTGTGTGCACTTTGATCCTATGTTTGGTTATTCACATCGGTTGTCTACAGTGATTCTCCTTGCCTTTAGTGGAAAATGTTGGGACTTTATCCAGAGTGGGGCAAGTTTAACTAGGTGTGCTCTGGTCTGCTTGTTAAGTGAGACTTGATACTATTTCCACTAGAACTGAAGGTTTGCAGATCTCCATGGTTAGTAGGTGTGATGCATAAGATGTTTGTGTTGGTCTTCTGGGGAAGGGAGCCACTACACTAATCTTTAGGCACACGTGCTGGAGAAAAGCAATAACAGCAGAGCACAGGGGGCAGAACTTGGTGCAATCAGGTTAGGCAGCCATTTCTGGCAATGTGCTACTGATGTTGGTTTATGACAAGGGGTGGGAGAGGACATGACTCTTGCCAGTTCCATTGTCACTGGAGAGGGGAGTCCATGCTTGCTACTCTCAGGAAAGCCCTCCCAGAAGAACACATTATTTCTTCTCTTGCATCTGAGGCATTTTTCAAATTGCTGTTTACACACTGTCTGTCTCTGTTTTGCTTGTCAGCCTGGAGCAGTACAGTGAACTTTGGGCTCTATACCAACCAAGTCTACTGACTTAAAACTCCAAATTTTGGAGATCTGGTATGGCAGAGACCTGGACTGGTCTTCTGGGAGAAGGTCTTACTTGGCTGGGATTGATGCAGGTTTGACCCAGAAAGGCAGTTTTTCCAGAGTGCAGGGATATGGGATTTGGAGAAAAGCAGGCTAAACAGCCAGTGTCCAGGTTAGGAACACTCATCAGCTGACTGTATGCCTATGCTAAGGAGCAGGGAAAGGAAATGGCACCCAACCAGCTCTTTTGTCCCTGTAGGGGCAATGCCACCTCTCACAGATGTACTCCAAAAAGAGGGAAAAATCTCTCCTGGTATGCCATTTTTGCCATTTTATGCCATTTAAATAAAACCTAATAAAGTTGGCAATCCTAACATCACGCATTCAGCCCCTGTATTGCCTCTTTGGCTTCTCTCCAGGAGTAGAACAGTGCCTACAGGGCTCTATCCCTGCTTAGTCACAGGCTTCGAAAACTCAAGTCTTTGAGCCCGCTGGTTGCAAGAATTTGTGAAAATCAGCCCATCGTGTTTTTCCAGCCAAAGACTTTGGGAAAGTGTTTTCCTTATGCAACTCCCTGTAAGTTTCTCTCTCTCTTGCCTTTCTCTGGGACCGAGGCTCTCCTCCTTCTGCAACACCCACAATCTGTTTGTCCCACAAACCACATTTCCCCACTTCCTACTTTCCTCAGAGCAGTCTCCTCTCTCCCTCTAATTATGCAGTTTGTTCTGTCAGTCTTCCAGTCAATTTCTTGGGCATTCAGAAAGATTTAATATTTATGTAGCTGTCCTTGAAGGACAAAGAAGCCTATTGATCTTCTACTACACCATCATCTCACCAAATCCCCTGGAATTGTTTAAATTTTTGAAGGAAAAATAAGAAATTAGGTAGGAGAAAATATTATACTTGTAATGATTATTAAAGTTCAGTGATGGGTTCATTGCACTATACTACATTAATACATATATAAAATGTGTTCAAAATTTTCCATAATAGAAAAAAATTGAAAATGAATCCTCTCTCGTTATTTGTGAAAGATCCTTTATCTTTTTATATCTTTATGTCTTTATTTGTAATTTGGGAGTAAAACATTTTCCCATTAAGAAACAAAACAAATAAAGAGGAAAAGAAACAAAAACAATAAGACTCTTAAACACAGAGAACAAACTGATGGATTCCAAAGGAGAAAGGGGGATAGAGGAAATAGATGAAGGGGGATTAAGACTACACTTAGCATGATAGAAAATGAGCAATGTATAGAATTGTTGAATCATTATTATGTACAATTGAAACTTATAAAACACTGTATATTAATTATACTTCAATACATATTATAAAAATAAAAGAACCAATCTCATAAAAAATAATGTAATGATTTGATTTATGTGAAGTAAAGTACACTCTCTCCTTATGTGATGAGTGGTGACTGAATATTTTTTAATATTGTATTTTTATTTAAATATTGCTTGCAAGGGCTGTTTGTTTTCATTTTTAAATGTTTATTTTTTTCTGATGTGAGGGATAAATCTGAGAGAAATATTAATTTTTATTGCTGCCTTTAGTTTCTTTTTTTTGTCTTATATTTTTATTTCCATTGTTGTGTGGTATATAACGTTTTCCTTGTTTTGAATTCATGATTATCTATGTAATTGTCCACCCAAAATAGAAATGCATGACTTTTTCATTGGTATGGTCATAGTACTAGTAATATTTACAATAAAGTAACTATATGATGGTGCAATCCACATCTTTACCTTTTCCAGTTTTGGCAAGTGTATCCATCATGGAGAAGGTGGGTGAATACAATCCTAGAATGTACTCATAATATTTTTGTAATATCTCAATAACAATTCACAGATAATTGTGGATTTTAATCTTTTACATAATATATATTATGTCATTTAAATAAAACTTAATAAAGTAAATCTTACTTTTTTATTAAATGTAAAAATCTCCAGCAAACACCAATTTATTCTTTTGTTTTTTTGGGGGGGGCTATTGAGTTTGACAAGTTCTTTGTAGATTTTAGATACTAGCCTTTTAACTGATAAAACATTTGCAAATATCTCCCATTCCATATGTTGCCTACATTTATTATGATGTTCATATGCTCCTTTCTTGTTTGTTTGTTTGTTTGTTTGTTTGTTTGTTTTTTGGGCAGCAAAGCAATTTATTAAGCCATAGTACAAAGCTCCCAAAAAGGAAGGGGATTCGAGAGAGTTGCCTTTGGAGTCTCTAAGTTTAGGAATTTTTACTAGATCTTTGCAGAACTATCTTAAGCAACAAGGGTGTTCTGAGTCATTCCAATCGGGACTTTGGTTTTCTGTCTATCTGTTAGGTTAATGTCTAAATGCTGATGGTCCTTTTTGGATGACATCTGGGGGCTTATGTTTTAACTGGCCACTGCTCATGATGGTGAAAAATACTTAGTGGTTAATTGTTTTATTTTAGGACACTTTGTCCCCTTTTATTTTAAATTCTCCCCAATTTCTCCCAAATAATACAACTGTCTTTTACATTCAGAATATATGCCAACTCTAGGCAATGCATCTCTTGAAAATCACCAGTAAGCTCTTCATGTATCACTTACGTCCATGCATCACTGCCTAACTAAAAGCCTCCAATAAGTACTTACAAATTAGTTACTAGATTGATTTCAGGGTGTTTTACTAGTCAACCATAAACCAACCTTATAAACACCTCTCTGTGTTTCTTCATGAAAATCCCTTTAGCCGCATGAGCAAAGAGCACAGATAGTTCCAGGATATTGTGGATGTGGAGTACTCAGCTAAAAGACAATGTGTGAGTGGGAAGAAAAAAGAAATTATGGAGTTAGACAAGAAAAGAGGAAATGGAATTGACATACAAAATGGTGAGGGAAGGAAAAAGGGAGCAAATGAGATAACAGCATAAAAATTCATCTCAGCTGACATAGAACTAAAGAAAGTCATTGATATTTAAATCATCTAGTTAGTTATATGTTTGATGATGAGAAAAGATATTTTACCTAGTATACAAAAGTGATTTTCCAACAAAACAAAGTATGGAAATCAATAGAAGCAATATGATGTGGTCCAGCCATACTTTTCTTTTTATTCCCCAAATATTTGTAAGTGAAAAAAAGTGGACAAATCATTACATTTATTGATAAGGATTTTGGGGAAGTAGTACCTTATATCTAGAAATGATTGGAATGGCCATGGAGAATTGCAAGATTTCTGTATTTTTAATTAATTAATTCATTTTATTATATTTTAGACATTTTTGTTTATTTATTTTTTATTTATTTTTATTTATTCTTCAATTTTTTTATTAATTTTAATTCTTTCCAGAGTAACAGAATTCATAGTTTAACAACACACCCAGTGATCCATGCAATGTGTGCCCTCCGTAATACCCACCACCTGGCTCCCCCAAACTCCCACCTCCCGCCCCTTCAAATCCATCAGGTAGTTTTTCAGAGTCCATAGTATCCCATGGTTCATCTCCCCTACAATTGACCCCAACTACCTTCTCCTCTCCATCTCCCCATGTCCTCCGTGTTATTTGTTATGCTCCGCAAATAAGTGAAACCATATGATAATAGACTCTCTCTGCTTGACTTATTTCACTCAGCATAATCTCTTCCAGTCCCGTCCATGATGCTACAAAAGTTGGGTATTCATCCTTTCTGATGGACGCACAATACTCCAGAGTGTATATGGATCACATCTTCCTTATCCATTCGTCCGTGGAAGGCATATTGGTTCTTTCCACAGTTTGGCGACCGTAGCCATTGCTGCTATAAACATTGGGGTACAGATGGACCTTCTTTTCACCACATCTGTATCTTTGGGGTAAATATCCAGTAGCGCAATTGCAGGGTCATAGGGAAGCTCTATTTTTAACTTCTCGAGGAATCTCCACACTGTTTTCCAGAGTGGCTGCACCAACTTGCATTCCCACCAACAGTGGAAGAGGGTTCCCCTTTCTACACATCCCAACACACGTTGTTTCCTGTCTTGCTAATTTTGGCCATTCTAACTGGTGTGAGGTGGTATCTCAATGTGGTTTTAATTTGAATCTCCCTGATGGATAGGGATGATGAACATTTTTTCATGTGTCTGATAGCCATTTTTATGTCTTTATTGGAGAAGTGTCTGTTCATATCTTCTGCCCATTTTTTGATATGGTTATCTGTTTTGTGTGTGCTGAGTTTGAGAAGTTCTTTATAGATGCTGGATATCAACCTTTTGTCTGTACTGTCATTTGCAAATATCTTCTCCCATTCCATGGATTGCCTGTTTGCTTTGTTGACTGTTTCTTTTGCTGTGCAGAACCTTTTGATCTTGATGAAGTCCCAAAAGTTCATTTTCGCTTTTGTTTCCTTTGCCTTTGGAGACATATCTTGAAAGAAGTTGTTGTGGCTGATATCAAAGAGGTTACTGCCTATGTTCTCCTCTAGGATTCTGATGGATTCCTGTCTCACATTGAGGTCCTTTATCCATTTCTAGTTTATCTTTGTGTACGGTGTAAGACAATGGTCGAGTTTCATTCTTCTACATAGAGCTGTCCAATTTTCCCAGCACCACTTATTGAACAGACTGTCTTTTTTCCACTGTATATTTTTTCCTCCTTTGTCGAAGATTTATTTGAGCATAGAGTTGAGGGTCTATATCTGGGCTCTCTACTCTCTTCCATTGGTCTATGTATCCGTTTTGATGCCAGGACCATGATGTCTTGGTGATCACAGCTTTGTAGTAAAGCTTGAAATCAGGTAACGTGATGCCGCCAGTTTTATTTTTGTTTTTCAACAATTCCTTAGCGATTCGGGGTCTCTTCTGATTCCATACAAATTTTAGGATTATTTGCTCCAGCTCTTTGAAAAATACCAGTGGAATTTTGATAGGAATGGTATTAATAGTATAGATTGCTCTAGGTAGTATAGATACTTTAACAATGTTTATTCTTCCGATCCAAGAACATGAAATGGTCTTCCATCTTTTTATGTCTTCTTCAATTTTTTTCATGAGTACTCTGTAGTTCCTCGAGTGCAGATCCTTTACCTTTTTGGTTAGGTTTATTCCCAGGTATCTTATGGTTCTTGGTGCTATACTAAATGGAATCGATTCTCTAATTTCCCCTTCTGTATTTTCATTGTTAGTGTATAAGAACGTCACTGATTTCTGTACATTGATTTTGTATCCTGTAATGTTACTGAATTGCTGTATGAGTTCTAGTAATTTGGGCGTGGAGTCTTTTGGGTTTTCCATATAAAGTATCATGTCATCTGTGAAGAGAGAGAGATTGACTTCTTCCTTGCCAATTTGGATACCTTTTATTTCTCTTTGTTGTCTGATTGCTGTTGCTAGGACTTCTAATACTATGTTGAACAAGAGTGGTGAGATTGGGCATCCTTGTCGTGTTCCTGACCTCAACAGGAAGGCTGTCAGCTTCTTCCCATTTAGGATAATGTTTGATGTGGGTCTTTCATAGATAGATTTTATGAAGGTGAGGAATGTTCCATCTATCCCTATAGTTTGAAGCATTTTAATCAGGAATGGATGCTGGATTTTTTTTCTTTTATTTGGGTTGGTACTTTTGATTGCTCAGAAGCATCCTAGGGTGCACCTTCACTGAACCAAGGTCGATATATCCAGCTTCAACCATTGAGCCATCTCTCACCAAAATGATTAGGAGGAGGAATGCCCAGGAGAAGAAAATTTCAGACGATGGGCCCTCTGCAACAGAGCTAATGGCTACCGACATAGACATTATGTCAGAAAGGGAATTCAGGCTAACAATGATCCAGGCAATAGCTAGGTTGGAGAAAGCCATGGACCACCAAACGGAATTGATTAGGGCAGAACTGAAAGCCACCAGGGATGATTTTCACAATATTAGGACATAACTGAAGGCCACAAGGGATGATGTTCACAAGGCTCTCAATGAGTTCCAATCTAATCTAAATTCTCTAAAAGCTAGGGTAACTGAGATAGAAGATAGAATAAGTCATCTGGAGGACAAACAGATAGAAAGGATCAGGAGGAAGCCTGGAACAAACAGATTAAAAGCCACGAAAACAGAATCAGGGAAATAAATGATGCCATGAAACATTCCAACCTCAGAATTATTGGAATACATGAAGGGGAGGAGAAAAAAAGAAGTCTAAAAGATATTGTCGAATACGTTCTTCATGAAAAATTTCCAAATATCGCCAATGGAAACAGCGTTCATGTATTGGAGGTGGAACGGCCACCCCCCCCAAGATTTTAGGTTCTCGAAACACCTCGAGACACCTGAGAGTAAGAATGAGGAATTATAATTCCAGAGAAGCTCCCTTGAAGGAAGCTAGGACAAAGAATCTCCTTACATACAGAGGAAAGCCCATCAGAATAACGTCAGACCTGTCCACAGCAACCTGGAAAGCCAGAAAGGGCTGGCAAGATATATTCAGGGCACTAAATGAGAAGAACATGCAGCCAGGAATACTTTATCCAGCAAGACTGATATTCAAAATGGATGGAGAGATAAAGAGTTTCCAAGACCGGGAAGGCTTAAAAGAGTTTGCAAACAGTAAGCCAACACTGCAGGAAATATTAATGGGGGTTCTGCAAAAGAGGAAAAATCCCAAGAATATCATTGTACAGAAATATCGAGACAATCTACAGAAAGAAGGACTTCAAAGGTAACATGATGTCAATAAAAATGTATCTATTGATAATAATTCTCAATGTGAATGGCTTAAATGCACCCATAAAACGACACAGGGTTTCAGATTGGATAAAACAGCAGGACCCATCCATATGTTGTCTACAGGAGACCCATTTTGAACCTAAGGATACATCCAAATTGAAAGTGAAGGGATGGAGAAACATCTTTCATGCCAATGGGCCTCAAAAGGAGGCCGGGGTAGTGATTCCCATATCAGAAAAATTAGATTTTAAACTAAAGATGTAGTCAGATACAGATGGACACGACATCATTCTTAAAGGGACTGTGCACCAAAATAATCTAACAATTGTAAATATTATGCCCCAATATGGAAGCAGCTAATTACATTAGAAAACTATTAATCAAGATAAAGAGTCATATTGATATGAATACATATATAGTAGGAGATCTTAACATGCCTCTCTCAGTAATAGACAGATCATCCATGCAGAAAATCAATAAAGAAACAAAAGCATTGAATGACACATTGGACCAGATGGACCTCATAGATATATACAGAACATTCCACCCTAAAACAACAGAATACTCATTCTTCTCAAGTGCACATGGAACCTTTTTCCAGAATAGACAACATACTGGGTCACAAATCAGGACTCAACCGATACCAACAGATTGAGATTATTCCCTCCATATTCTCAGATCACAATGCTTTGAAACTGATTGAGATTATTCCCTCCAAATTCTCAGATCAAAATGGAGATTATTCCCTCCATATTCTCAGATCACAATGCTTTGTCTCAACCACAAGGAAAAGTTTGGAAGAACTCAAACACCTGGAAGATACGGACCACCTAGTTTAAGAATGCTTGGATCAACCAGGAGATCAAAGAAGAACTTAAACAATTCATGGAAACCAATGAGAATGAAGACACATTGGTCCAAAACCTATGGGATACAGCAAAGGCAGTCCTAAGGGGGAAAAACATAGCCATCCAAGCCTCCCTCAAAAAAATTGAAAAATCCAGAATACAACAGCTGTCTCTACACCTTAAAGAATTGGAGAATCAACAACAAATTAAACCAACACCACGCACAAGAAGGGAAAAAATCAAGGTTAGAGCAGAGATGAATGAGGTAGAAACTAGAGATACAGTAGAACGTATCAATGAAATTAGAAGCGGGTTTTTTGAAAGAATCAATAAGATCGATAAACCATTGGCCACACTAACCCAAAAGAAAAGAGAGAAAGCTCAAATTAATAAATTTGTGAATGAAAAGGGAGAGATCACAACTAACACCAAGGAAGTAGAAACAATCATCAGAAGCTATTATCAACAGTTATATGCCAATCAGTTAAGCAACCTAGATTAAATGGATGCATTCCTGGAAAAAATATAAACTCCCAAAATTGAACCAGGGAGAAATTGACAACCTGAATAGACTGATATCTAGTAACGAGATTGAAGCAGTGATCAAAAACCTCCCAAAAAACAAGAGCCCAGGACCTGACGGATTCCCTGGGGAATTCTAACAAACTTTCAAAGAAAAAAATAACACCTATTCTCCTGAAGCTCTTTCAAAAAATTGAAGCAGAAGGAAAACTTCCAGACTCTTTTTATGAAGCCAGTATTACCCTGATCCTCAAACCAGGCAAAGATCACACCAAAAAGGAGAATTTCAGACCAATATCACTGATGAATATGGATGCTAAGATTCTCAACACGATCCTAGCAAACAGGATCCAACTGCACATTAAAAAAATCATCCACCATGACCAGGTGGGACTCATCCCTGGCTTACAAGGGTGGTTCAACATTCGCAAGTCAATCAATGTGATAAAACAAATCAATATGAGAAGAGAGAAGAACCACATGGTCCTCTCAATTGATGCAGAAAAAGTACTTGACAAAATCCAGCATCCCTTCCTGATTAAAACTTTCAAAGTGCAGAGATAGAGGGAACATTCATGAACTTCATAAAATCGTTTTATGAAAGACCCAGAGCAAACATCATCCTCAATGGGAAGAAGCTCACAGCCTTCCCGTTGAGATCAGGAACACGACAAGGATGTCCACTCTCACCACTCTTGTTCAACATAGTATTAGAAGTCTTAGCAACAGCAATCAGACAAGAAAGAGAAATAAGATGTATCCAAATTGGCAGGGAAGAAGTCAAACTCTCTCTCTTCGCAGATGACATGATACTTTATATGGAAAACCCAAAAGACTCCACCCCCAAACTACTAGAACTCATACAGCAATTCAGTAACGTGGCAGGATACAAAGTCAATGTACAGAAATCAGTGGCTTTCTTATACACTAACAATGAAAATACAGAAAGGGAGATTAGAGAATGGATTCCATTTACAATAGCACCAAGAACCATAAGATACCTGGGAATAAACCGAACCAAAGAGGTAAAGGATCTGTACTTGAGGAACTACAGAAAACTCATGAAAGAAATTGAAGAAGACATAAAATGTTGGAAGACCATTCCATGTTATTGGATCGGAAGAATAAACATTGTGAAAATGTCTATACTACCTAGAGCAATCTATACTTTTAATGCCATTGCCATCAAAATTCCACTGGTATTTTTCAAAGAGCTGGAGCAAATAATCCTAAAATTTGTATGGCATCAGTGGAGACCCCGAATCGCTAAGGAATTGTTGAAAAACAACTATAAAACTGGTGGCATCTCATTACCTGATTTTAAGCTTTACTACAAAGCTGTGATCACCAAGACAGCATGGTACTGGCATAAAAACAGACGCATAGACCAATGGAACAGAGTAGAGAGCCCAGATATGGGCCCTCAACTCTATGGTCAAATAATCTTCGACAAAGCAGGTAAGAATATACAGTGGAAAAAAGACAGTCTCTTCAATAAATGGTGCTGAGAAAATTGGACAGCTCTATGTAGAAGAATGACACTCGACCATTCTCTTACACCGTACACAAAGACAAACTCGAAATGGATAAAGGACCTCAATGTGA
Source organism: Mellivora capensis (assembly GCA_004024625.1). Taxonomy (NCBI): domain Eukaryota; kingdom Metazoa; phylum Chordata; class Mammalia; order Carnivora; family Mustelidae; genus Mellivora; species Mellivora capensis. The sequence continues at coordinate 24,570 of PISX010024409.1, forward strand.
GACAGGAATCCATCAGAATCCTAGAGGAGAACAGAGGCAGTAACCTCTTTGATATCAGCCACAGCAACTTCTTTCAAGATATGTCACCAAAGGCAAAGGAAACAAAAGCAAAAATGAACTTCTGGGACTTCATCAAGATCAAAAGCTTCTGCACAGCTGAGAATAGTCAACAAAACAAAGAGGCAACCCACGGAATGGGAGAAGTTATTTGCAAATGACAGCACAGACAAAAGGTTGATATCCAGGATCTATAAAGAACTTCTCAAACTCAACACACACAAAACAGATAATTATATCACAAAATGGGCAGAAGATATGAACAGACACTTCTCCAATGAAGACATACAAATGGCTATCAGACACATGAAAAAATGTTCATCATCACTAGCCATCATGGAGATACAAATTAAAACCACATTGAGATACCACCTCACACCAGTTAGAATGGCCAAAATCAGCAAGACAGGAAACAACGTGTGTTGGAGAGGATGCGGAGAAAGGGGAACCCTCTTACACTGTTGGTGGGAATGCAAGTTGGTGCAGCCACTCTGAAGAACAGTATGGAGATTCCTCAAGAAGTTAAAAATAGAGCTTCCCTATGACCCTGCAATTGCGCTACTGGGTATTTACCCCAAAGATACAGATGTGGTGAAAAGAAGGGCCACCTGTACCCCAATGTTCATAGCAGCAATGGCCACGGTCGCCAAACTGTGGAAAGAACCAAGAAGCCCTTCCACAGACGAATGGACAAGGAAGATGTGGTCCATATACTCTCTGGAGTATTATGCCTCCATTGGAAAGGATGAATACCCGACTTTTGTAGCAACATGGACGGGACTGGAAGAGATTATGCTGAGTGAAATAAGTCAAGCAGAGAGAGTAAATTATCATATGGTTTCACTTATTTGCGGAAAATAACAAATGACACGGAGGACATGTGATGGAGAGGAGAAGGGACTTGAGGGAAATGGGGGGGAGATGAACCATGAGAGACTATGGACTCTGAAAAACAACCTGAGGGTTTTGAAGGGGCGGGAGGTGGGAGGTTGGGGGAGCCATGTGGTGGGTATTATGGAGGGCATACATTGCATGGATCACTGGGTGTGTTGTAAAACTATGAATTCTGTTACGTTTAAAAGAAATGAAATTAATAAAAAAATTAAAAAAATCTATATATAAAAAAATTAAAAAGTTTAAAAACAATTACAAAATGAACCAGAATAGTGGGGACAAATTAAAAATTAAACGTTGTATCTATGAAGTAGTACTGATTGTTGTCTTCTTGGCTAGTTGGCTTTCTGGGGGAGGGGCCTGCCACGTGGGTTTTCATGCAGTGTTTCCTGAGTTAAGTCCTTCTTCCCCCCGCCAGGGGATGGGCTCTGAGGAAACCGGGCCTTTCGGCTTTTGTTCCCTGGAGTTTTTTATGTCTGTTCATTTGTTTTCTCTCCCCTTGGCAGCTCCCGATGGTTCTTGGAGGTTTAGAGGAAAGCAAACTGCACCCAGACCTCCCTCCCAAAGAGAAGCCCCAGTCCATTCCCCTCTGGGTGCTGCAGAGCAGGTTCCCAGCCATGATCTCTGGGGACACCTGTGTGTCCTGCTTGTACCAAAACCACAACAGCCGCAGGTGTCTGGGCAGCTCCAGACTGCCAGAGAGGTCCCAAGCAGGGATCACACACTGAGATTTTCCTGCTGGTCCGGGCTGGGAGCGCTCAGACTTTCTGGTTGTGAGAGCGTCCTGGCTGGGGCCGCCAGGAGCCTCTCTCAGGGGAGGGTGTGGGGTGCGTCTCAGGCTCTGCTAGCTCTGCGTGGTGCACGTGTGGGACTGCAAAAAGGCTGTTTCTGCCTCGCGTGGGTCCCAGCCCCTGACGCATGTCAAGCACCCTTAGGAGGTCTCCTCGCGGCTCAGGGAGGGCTCAGGGACCTGGTTTCTCCACCGCACTCTCTCTGGCTCAGCTCCAGGGGTGTCTGTCCTCCATGGGGGACTTAAGCCCCTGTCCCTAACCGTTCCAATTCCCACAATTTCCCCCTGCCATCCTTTGCTCTTTTTGAGTGCTTTCTACCAGACTTCAAGTTAATGCTGGTCCCTAGTCGTAGGACACTCTCGAATTGGGGTATTACTTTCCAATGCGTCTCCTCTGGTGGCTCCCTCCCCCTTTTGTTTATCTTCAGATACTAGTCCGGTATTCCCACTCTGCTTTACCTGCCCACTGGCGTCTTCTGCCACCGTAGAGATCCAGACGTGTAGAATTCTGATCTCAGGCTGATTTCATGGGTGATTGGAGTTCCTTGGTAGGTAATCAGCTCACTTTAGGGGACAGTTTGAACCAGCGCCTCCTCCTAGTTCCCCGCCATCTTGTCTCCAAGGAGATTTTTATTTATTTATTTGACAGTGAGAATGAGAGAGCATAAGCAGGGGGAGCAGCAGAGGGAGAGGGAGAAATAGCCTCCCTGTGAACAGGGAGCCTAATTAGGGTCTCATTTCCAGACTCTGGGATCAAGAACTGAGCCAAAGGCAAATGTTTCACCAACTGAGTCACTCAGGTACCCCTAGATTTCTGTATTGTTTAATTTGAAACAGAATCAAAACCAATTACTACCAGACACACATATTTTATTATTTAAGAATTATAAGTTACATAATGTGAATATGAAATTGATGATAAAGATAGTTTATGCAGTATGTACTTAACACTTCTACAACTGTTCATATATATTGCTTATACTTTTTTCTCCTTTCCTTACTTATGTATCAATATTTGACTGCTAATTACTAAAGATAACATCTTAACTTAGAAAATATTTGTTCAAAGCTACGTAAAATTACATATCTAGATGAATAAGACTAAATTGCTTTCATGAAAGAATAGAGCAACTCACAGTTTTACCAAGGAATAAAATACACTTATTTCCCTCAATACTGGATATACATTTTACAAGAAAAATTAAGGCATAAAAATGTTACCTTTAAACTCTATGTAAATTATAAATCTACATGATTATCATGAGGATTTTAATGAAAACCTTCACCTCCTATCACTATCAAACTTGGTGGGGTTTGTCTGAATACACAAAATTTTAATTTTTTAGTCTTAGGAGAATATATGGCTATAGATCATATTGTATTCTTCCTAGAAGCCTTGTTTTAATTTTTTTTATTTTAATTTAAATATTTCATTATGTTTAATTAGCTTTCATGTTTAACAATTCACTAGTTGATTTGTTTTTAAATAAAAAATATCATTAGTGGGAAAAATGAAGTGATAAATGGTACTTCAGATAATCACCCTTAATGTCTTCCCAATTTACAGTAGATAGGTTACCCCTTTCCTGCCCCAACTTCAACTAACTCCCAAATCAGTCAATGGTATATGA
>PISX010024410.1:0-27955 GCA_004024625.1 Mellivora capensis
TCTCTCTTTCTTCTTCTTCTGGAATCCCAATTATTCTAATGTTGTTTCGTCTTATGGTGTCACTTATCTCTTGAATTCTCCCCTCGTGGTCCAGTAGCTCTTTGTCCCTCTTTTGCTCAGCTTCTTTATTCTCTGTCATTTGGTCTTCTATATCACTAATTCTTTCTTCTGCCTCATTTATCCTAGCAGTAAGAGCCTCTATTTTTTATTGCACCTCATTAATAGCTTTTTTTATTTAAACTTGGTTAAGTTTTAGTTCTTTTATTTCTCCAGAAAGGGCTTTTATATGTCCAGAGAGGGTTTCTCTAATATCTTCCATGCCTTTTTCGAGCCTGGCTAGAACCTTGAGAATCATCATTCTGAACTCTAGATCTGACATATTACCAATGTCTGTATTGATTAGGTCCCTAGCTTTCAGTACTGCCTCTTGTTTGTTTTTTTGTGGTGAGTTTTTCTGCCTTGTCATTTTTCCAGATAAGAGTATATGAAGGAGCAAATAAAATAATAAAAGGGTGGCAAAACCCCAGGAAAATGTGCTTTAGTCAAATCAGAAGAGACCCCAAATCGTGGGGGGGAGAAAGGGGATAAAAAGAAGTTCAGAAAAAAAAAATTTAAAAAAGAAAACAAATAAAGAAAAAATAGAAAATAGAAAAAAAAAATATATATATATATATATTAGACTGGTGACTAGAACAGGGTCACCCACTTAATTTGGGGGTATTTTGGTCTCTTAGAAGGAACTACCTCCCAAAATTTTAAGGAATGAATAACGTATATAAGGATAAATACAATGAAGGGATGGAATATGCCTATAAAGATGAAAAAATTTTTTTTTAATTTCTAAAAAAAGGAGCTGATAATTTAAGTTGGTTGGGAGAATAAAGAAAAAGAAAGTGGAGAGAATTTGCTCAGGCTGGAGACTAGACCAAGCCCGGAGCTAGATTTAGGGTATATTTTGATCTACTAGAGGAAGTTGTACCCCAAATTTTTTAGAAGAAAAAAACCCTATGCGTATACAAAAAATAAAGTTAAATACTATGAAGGATAAAATATGACTATAATAATGAAGGTTCAAAAAAGATCATTATTTTTTTGAAAGGTATTGTTAAGATAAACTAGTTAAAAAAGAAAAGGGTAAAAGTTAAAAAAAAATTAGCAGAAGAAAAAAAATAAAATTAAAGAAAAAATTAAATTAACTGCAAGACTAAAGAATCATGGGGAAAAAGCCATGAATTCGGTGCTTTGCTTTCTCCTCCTCTGGAATTCCACTGCTCTCCTTGGTAAGTGAACTTGGTCTTGGCTGGATTTCTTGTTGATCTTCTGGGGGAGGGGCCTGTTGTAGTGATTCTCAAGTGTCTTTGCCCGAGGCGGAATTGCATCGCCCTTCCCAGGGGCCGGGCTAAGTAATCCACTCAGGTTCGCTTTCGGCAGCTTTTGTTCCCTGAGCGCTTTCCGTAGAGTCCGGAGGATGGGAATGAAGATGGCGGCCTCCCAGTCTCCGGCCGGAGGAGCCAAGAGCTCGGGGCCCCACTCCTCAGTGCGCCCTCAGAGAAACGCTCCCAATCACTTCCATCTCCCTCGCCTCTGGCCGCGCTCCGAGCTCACCCAGCCTGCGACCTGTTCAAGGTAACCCCGAGCTGAGAGCTCACTCCTCGGCTCTGTCTCTGTGGCCGGCTTCCCGCTCCGATACCTGCTAGCTCTGCGACACTCAGACACCCCCGGTCCTTCTGTGACCCTGCGGGACCTGGGCCCATGCTGACCCCGTGTGGGCTTCACCCTGGTTTAGCCTCTGGAGCGATGTCCCTCCGTGGAGCAGACTTTTAAAATTCTCCATTTAGTGCTCCGTGGCTCCACCGCTTGCCGGGAGCCGGCCCCTCCCCCGCGGTCTATCTTCTCGCCGCTTCAGATTCACTTCTCCGCAGGTCCTACCTTTCAGAAAGTCGTCGATTTTCTGTTTCTAGTATTGCTGTTCTTCTTCTCTTCAATCTCCCATTGGATTTGTAGGTGTTTGCAATGGTTTGATAAGCTATCTAGCTGATCTCCTGCCACCTGATGTAGTCTCAGCTGCTACTTCTCTGCCATCTTGACTCCTTCCTCCTCGGAGCTAAAACTTTTTAACCCAGGATGTATCTATGTTGGTTTTTCCTGGATTCTCTCTATGCATAAGATCTATGGGGGTTTTAGGTAGCCAAAGAAATGAGACTTCTCTTTCTTGCCTGTGTTCAAAACCAATTAAGCGAGAGATAAAAAGGAGCCAGGTAGATGAGGATCAAAATGTCATCTTAACTCCTGATAAAAGTAATTTTGGATGGTATGACTTAGAATACCATAACAAAGTCAAGTGTGCCGATTAGAATCCAGGGCAGGATATCAGGATGTCACGTGACCTCATGCCACAGGAAAAAATCAAGAAGACAGAGAATCCATGGAACAGTCTGGGACCCAAGATGAGCAAAAGAAAACCAGTAAAGTTTGGGAATTCAAATTCAGATGCAAATGGTCCTGTGCAGTTTCATTTGACAGTGTTTGTTTATGTCAGTGCTCTTTCTGAAACCCTCAGGCCCTTCTTTACATTCCCCCAAGTACATCTGTAATATTTTTAAAAGAAAAACACATTGGTTCTGGAGCCTAACAGATACCATGTGACAAGATACTGGGAGAAGGCACTCTGGCTTGTCAAACAAGAAGAACCAGATGCAAACAGACCTTGGGATACAACATAAAAGAAGATGCAGGGAAACAGAATTTACTGAAAGCATTCCATTAGCCATGGTTGTAACCAAAGCAATAGGAACATCACTTTTCTAGTTATACTTAAAGAGGGAAACTGAATCAAAGAGATAAGTGTGAGACGGTGAAGAGAATGGCAGTGGACAGGGAGTAGAAATGAAACTGATTGATCAAAAATACAAAGAATTCTCTTAAAAATGATTTATCCCACTAGGGCAATGAAATACAGAACTCTGAGTCACATGCCTTTGCCACTAGATCTTGAAAGTCTTTAAAATTTCCACTCTTTTTCTCTACTAGCCCTATCTTTCAGCCAAATACCACACTGTAAAACACACACACACACACACACACACACACACACCCCTATATATTTTATTGGGCAAGTTCTTAGTTCTTGGGCAGGTAAAGTGAATGTGGTTTATAGTTCCTCAAAACCACCAGCTCAGTCATTATTCAGAAGTAACAACCAGGATATATTCCACTGTTGAGACATAATGGCTTTTGAAAACCCAATCACATTCAATGACCAAACAGCTGGGATGTTTTATAACTGGGTAATAAAAATATCTATTACTTCCCTCTAAGAGACTCAGGAGTTGTATACATTGCCATATATTCTTGGTATCATAACATGAAACTACTTTCCTAACTCAGAGCTCCAAATAACTCCAGAACACATATCATAGAAACAAAGAAGACTTAAGTTCCAGGGGTCAGAGACCTCCTACCTCAGACTCCCACAGTTTAGAAGGCAAAGTCAAGAACTTCTATATGTAGACTTTGGTAAGCCCATAGTGTTTAAGATCCCTCCAGAATCTCTAGAAGAAATGCAACACATTTTAGTGTCTGATATTTGTACTTTCTTTGGGAGAGAAAAAGAAATGGTTGTAGAATATCAGTTCTCTCCAGGTCCTATTAAACCATCTAAGTACTTTAAGATTTCCTTCAACTTTTCACACCCGATTTATTCTTAAATTAAAACAACATTCAGGGGCGCCTGAGTGGCTCAATGGGTTAAGCCTCTGCCTTCAGCTCAGGTCATGATCCTGGGGTCCTGGGATCGAATCCCACATCAGGCTCTCTGCTCAACGGGGAGCCTGCTTCCTCCTCTCTCTCTCTCTGCCTGCCTCTCTGCCTACTTGTGATCTCTGTCTGTCAAATAAATAAATAAAATCTTTAAAAAAAAAACTTTCAGAGAAATGCCTTTGTACATATTTATCTTGAAATTATACACAGTTTTTAAATGCTGACAAGGATACAGTGAAATTAGTACCTTGGCCACTGCTAAAAGCAGCTTAGATATGTATGATTGTATCCTGCCTATGAGACTGTTACCTTTGTCCTCCTACTTCCTCTGGTTCAGAACCTTCTCTTGACTTGGAGAGCTTGGAAACATCTGCAGTGTCCCCAATATTTATAGGAGATTGAGATAAAGATCCTCAAAATGTCATTTTACCTAGAAGTGGTTTTGCACTAGAAGTGAGAGGACTAGGGACCAAACCACAAGGCAACACAAAACCGTCAGGCAAAGAAAGAAGGTCATGGAGAAAAAGGAAGGAGAAAAAGGAAGGTCATGGAGAAAAGGGAAGTGAAGTGGAAAAAAAACACAACATGACAAGAAAAACCACAACAAACTTATAATCAAATTGAGGAAATCTAATGATACAAAGCCATCAAAATCACCAATATGAAAATTAAAATTTATGCCAATTGAAAATTAATTTACTCCAGTTACAATGAAATTTTATTTATTTAAACTAGTCCAAAAATATTAAGATGCATATATCTGGGATGCTTGAATTTGTTCAATGCTCTTGTTATCAAAAGTTTGTCTTTCTATTTAGAAAGGAGAGGAAGAGAGGAGGGAGGTGGGAGATGTGGAGAGCAAGGGAGAGAGTAGGAGTGGAAATGTTTGGGAGAAATGCCCTACAGGTAAGGCTGTATTTTACTTTGATGATGGGTAGTGATTCCTGATAACTTACTCAGCGGAATGATTTTGTACCTTTCTGGCCAGAGAGAATCCCGGGATAGAAATTTCTGAGACGTATAATTGTAACAGTGAGCATATGTTCTGAAATTCTAGATACTGCATGTCATTACTTCATTGCACACAAAAGACTCTGCATTTAAGAAGTTTCTCCTAGAAGCTCAAGACATTTTATAAAATCTAATTCCAATCAACCAGTGTAGTAGGCATAATAAATCATTGTTAATAGAGAGTAGTCTCAGTGCACAGGTAGAAATTTATTTTTTTATTTTATTTTTTTAATTTAAATTTGGTTAGTTACCATACAGTGCTAATTGGTTTCTGGAGTAGAACTCGGTGATTTGTCAGTTGCTTAGAACATGCAGGGCTCATCACAGCAAGTGCCCTCCTTGATCCCTACCGCCTTTGTAGCCCATCCCCCATCGTCCTCCCCCCATAAACCCTCATAGTTTGTTTTCTGTCATTAAGGGTCATTTATGGGGCACCTGGGTGGCTCAGTGGGTTAAAGCCTTTGCCTTCGGCTCAGGTCATAAGCTCAGGGTCCTGGGATCGAGCCCCGCATCAGGCTCTCTGCTCAGCGGCGAGCCTGTTTCCCCACCCCACCCCCACCTGCCTCTATGCCTGCTTGTGATCTCTGCCTGTCAAATAAATAAATTAAATAAATAAATAAAATCATTTTTTAAAAAGAGTCATTTGTGGCTTGTTTCCTTATCTCCTTTTTTTTTCTTTTCACCCTTCCCATTTGCTTACCTGTTTTCTTTTTTAAATTCCACATATGATTGAGATCATATGCTGTTTGTCTTTCTCTGAATGACTTATTTCACTTAGGATAATACACCCTAGCTCCATCCATGTCATTGCAAATGGCAAGATTTCATTCTTTTTGATGGCTGAATAATATTCCACTGAGTGCATATGTGTGTGTGCGTGTGTGTGTATATACATCACGTCTTTTTTAATCCATTCATTGGTTGATGGACATTTTGGCTCTCTCTATAGCTTGGCTATTGCGGATAATGCTGCTATAAACATCAGGGTGCATGTACCCCTTCAAATCTGCATTTTTTTATCCATTGGGTAAATACCTAGTGCAGTTGCTGGAACACAGGGTAGAAATTTGTTTAAAACCTTAGTAATAGATATATACTTCTTTTACTAAGTTTCTCCAGAAAAGTGCTCTTTAAATATAAGACTATTGCATAAATGATTTTGCAGAAGACATTGCAGAATTAAAAAAAAAAAAAAAAAGTAGAGGGTGCCTGGGCAGCTCAGTCAGTTAAGTGTCTGCCTTCAGCTCAGGTCATGATCTCAGGGTGGGATTGAGTACCACATCGGACTTTCTTCTCAGTGGGGAGTCTGCTTGTCCCTCTCCCTCTCCCTCTGTGCTCTACCTCTCTCTCTCTCTTTCTCTCTCTCTCTCACACACAAATAAATAAAATCTATTTTAAAAAAAAGAAACAGAATTGGGTTCTCTTTAGAATTCCTACTGGTTGGTTTTCAGAAATATTGGATACAGCAAAGTATCAAATATCTAAGTAAATTAAATGAGAAGCAAAATTTTAAAAACAGAACTGACTATACCATATGGTCTCTGTTTGCACCCCTAGACCTATTTTTCATCCTCTTCCATCTCCAGGAGGCCAATTCCAAGATGCATGTCTGGACCTCTTTGCCCTCTGGCTTCCTGATGGGTTCAGCCATGAAGCGGAGAGCCACCAATGGGCTGTCAGAGGGTGGAAGCAGAGGGAGTTGGGGATAGTTATTTCCCCACTGCCTCCCTATATCTTCAGCTCCTGTCAGGTGGCCCCACCTGTGGCTTCAGTTCTTGTCTTCACTTTGTCCCTGAGAGCGAAGGTGGTAATGGCTTCCCACTGCTGCTAGTTCCTCAGTGTCAGCATCCTTTATCCACATCCTCGGCACTGCTCACTCCTCTACAAATAGGCTAATTACTAACTGCCCTCCAGTTACTCCTTCAAGTGTGCCTCTGTTTCTTGTCCTGACTCTCGAATAAAGGAGTGACTTGGATGGGTTTAATCTTGTCATCAGGGTTGTACCCATGAGAACAGTACCACTGCTGTGCTGGTCTTTCTGAGATAAGCTTTTTCTTTTCCAAAAGGGGAGAGAAACTCATTGTGCAGAAACCAGTAATGATGATCTAGTCCAGAGAGATTGTCTACAGTCTTGCCATCTGGATGTGGCTGTGAGCAGGTGAAAGACAAAGTAAGGGGTGGGGTAGGAGAAAGGGCAGTAGTAAGAAAGGGAAGGAGGGAGAAAGAAAAGGAGGGGGAGTTAGGAGGAGGCTTTGCAGAAGCCCTGGGGGATGCACTGGTACACCCAGTGTGCAGAGAGGAGGAGAAGTAGGTGGAAGGGGAGGTAGACGTGGGAGCTTATGAGAACCAGAAGCCCTAGAGATCATGCTGGCAACTTTATCTGCCAGCAGGAGTCTGCAAGTCCCTACCATGTGCTTGACAGGAGCGGAGACCCCTCAGAGCTGGCTCATTCTAGCAGATCATTGGGGACAATGAGGAAGTCATCCTAACAGGCAAGAGGGAGGGTGAAATAAGTGTGGTCAGCCTCTCTTGGCTGAAGGACAGATAATAATGCCTTAGAAATGAGAAAGAACAAACTTGGACTCCACTCAGTCTTCTGCAGTTCACTTAGAGGTGAAATGTCAGACATCCATAATTAGTGAAATAATTCAATTAAATATTCATTAAATCTAGTTAGAATGGAATCTGTAGCATCCTGAGTGAGTCCTTCACAAAATGGATGGTTGGCCTTTTTTTTTTTTTTTAAGGTACCAAACACAAAGCAGTTTATTAAAGCTATGTGTTTGGTCTTAATAGCTCCCTTTTTAGGACCCAGAGAAGCTACATCATTTTTATATCTGAAATTAGTCAATGCCAGGTGGATCTGGCCAACCATGTGTTTACCTAATGGGTGCCTCGGTGGAGAGAAACTACCCAACTCCCTTGGCAGAGAGGGATAAGAGACAGAGCATTGACCTCTGAATACAGGAAGTTATACTTCCCTGTAAAGGAGGGAAGGAAGCACAGAAAAATTGTCAAAGTTTAGAGCAGGAGGAAGCCATAAATATCTTCTGTTCTAACTTTCCTCACCCATCATTTTACAGATGAGGATATCAAGTTTCCAGAAGAATTGAGGACTCACCCACTTTTAGAAGCCCAGCACTAGTACCCACGTCTCTTTGTTCCCAGAATGTTCCTGCTCAGACAGGATAAGTGGCCAGAAGAGTATCTAATTCTGTGGGCCCACCCCTCTGGACAGCTGGCAGGTTCTCAGGCCCTAACAAATATAGAGAGCTCTAAGAAGGGCGGGTTTCCATGCTTCTTCAGTCTGCATTGCTGTGTGGATACATTGTTAACATTTCTTCAGAGAATATCAATGGGAGATGCACTTCTTTTTTCTTTTTCACCAAGAAAAATCAGAATTTAATTGTAAAATCACCAACAGACATTCTTCTAGATTTCTTTCTACACGTGGACAAATAGCAATGTCTGGGCACAAACCTGCCTCCTTTCTAGAAACCACTTAGTCCCCTCATTTGCTTGCAAGTAGTTTGGCTGGTAGAGTAGAGATCACTCTGTGAATCAGGATGATATTTAATGGAACACATTCTTGTTTCACAGAAACAGGTTCCAAAATAGTAATTCAGAAGGGAAGCCATTCTCACTGGGATGTTTACAAATCAATTTCCCCACAATCACATCACTGGACCTCCCTTGCCATCTGTGGCTCTGCTGTACAGACTCCACTGCCCCTGAGTCTGGGAAGGGAAGACATTTGTTGCGCGTGTTCAGACTGCATGTTGGGACAGCTGGAGACAGTGAATAGACTGAGCTCTTCAGATAGGACATTATGGCTTCTAACAGATAACATTTATGCTAGACATTCCTGGGTTTTCTTCGAATGGGAAGAATCATTTTAGAGAAAGAAATAGCTCTTTGTACTTATCAACTAAGCAGAAAAGTCCAAAGTTTGTAAACACCAGGGGCTGTACTCCCAATAATTGTCTACATGAACCAGGTGTCTGTTGAAACCAGAATAGTGAGAAAATAGAAGGTCATACTGATGGAGTCTAGAATCAAATTTCCAGATAGGTCCTTGGGATTGAGTAAAGGCCAGGGCTCTGAAAGAAGAATGGGACCAGGTAGCAAAGGAATGAGTTCAGAGGTAGATCCAAAATGCAGAAATAAGCCCAGAAAAAAAGAGGAAGACAAACTCAACATAGATAGCAAAAATCCCAAACCAAGAGTCCAAGGTCTATTCCACCCCTCTACGGGGTCATGATCAGGGAGTGTTGAAAGCACCAGAGAATTATGGGTAACTTTACAGAAAGATGGCAGCATATAGAAGAAAACCGGGGGTCGCCTGGGTGGCACAGTGGGTTAAATCTCTGCCTTCGGCTCAGGTCATGATCTCTGGTTCCTAGGATCAACTCCCGCATCGGGCTCTCTTCTTGGTGGGAAGCCTGCTTCCTCCTCTCTCTCTACCTGCTTCTCTACCTACTTGTGATCTCTCTCTGTCAAATAAATAAATAAAATCTTTAAAAGAAGAAGAGGAAGAGGAAGAGGAAGAGGAAGAGGAAGAAGGAGAAGGAGAAGGAGAAAACTAATCACAGGACATCTCTATTTCCCACATTAGCCTTTCTTTGGCTACTTCTGTGGGTCTAAGGTTGTTGAAACAGGTATTGATTACCTGATTCCCTAGCTTAGGAAACCAAGACCACTGAGGCAAAGTGATTTACTTCGGGCCACTCGGCCAAGGAATGTCTCCTCTTGAAATACTGCCAAGGTCTCCTAATAGCAGTGAGGCAGGAAGAGCACAAGATAAGAAGATTATTTTGATGCTTGGGTTAACCCTTTCATCTCCCTAATTCCTGGGATTTCATAGGATTGTTTTCAGAATTAGATCAAATAAAATAATATGTGTTTAAACTATAAAGCAACATGTTATACAAATATAATATTAGATTATGTCTACTCATCACCATAACTTTTTAGCAGTCTTTAGTGAACAAAACTAAACAGTTGCCACTTGGCAGGAAAATTTTCAGAGTGTAGATTACACCAGAAACTGCCGCACATGCCATTAGTTTCAAAACTGCAAATGAGAACATACTGACTACCTACTATGTCTGGTCCCACCATGGGCTACACAAACTCAAGACATTTTGGCCAATGTCAAAAATGACAGCCTTCTTAGGGAGATCCAGAATACAGCTACTGCAAAAACAGAATGATGACAATTTTATTTTATCTCAATATGAAATTTGACCCCAAAGTCCCTGCACATTTCTCAGAGTGGTAAGAATCAGCCTTTGTCGACATTCCCAGGCTTAGATTAGTGATTCCCTTGAATGCTCATTAGACAAAGATCTATGACATAGCCCATATACAGCAGAATATCTGTCAAGTTGCTAAAGGTTTAAACAAGGGATCTTAGTACTTCATAAATCTAAAGTTTCACAGGTTCAGTTTTGTTTTGTTTTTTTTTTTTGCCTCAAGCCACATAATCACCACTCTCACTATTAATCATGGGCATCATATTGAGATGTGTTGGGTTTTTTTTTTTTCGTATGGGGAGCTTACCCAGTTCTAGTCATCAGAGAGTGAAAAAACAGAGTGGCTTTGGCGTACATCCCAATTTGTATAGCAAAATGGCTTTATTACTAGCTTGAGGATCTGAAGACCAGCTTGTCCAAATCTTCCAGCCTCCCTCTGTGGTTTAGTACCATTGAGTAATCTCAACCATAGGCGCTTCAAAAATTTTTTTCAAAGGTCAAAAAATAATTGGATACCATGTACAAAGGGAGAAAAGATGGAAGTTTTTACCAATTGCCCATTCTTTTATGCACCCATCCTGGACTCTGGGTTGGAGGATACGTTTATGCTCTGAGCATTTCTCTCCTCCTGTGTCAAAGATGGCAGTGACAATAATGACTCCCTGAACTGTGATTAGATGGCTTCTATATTCCCCCATATTTTTAGGCTGCTGATTCCCCAAGTGAAGCCACGAGAAGGCCACTTATGTCCCCTATTTTTCCATGAACAAGTGGAGCCCTGCCTTGGCTTCTCACCATGTTCCTGCTCCCACCCCTTGTTCCTACATCAATCGGTGCCTCTCATTAGATCAGCTTCTTTGAAGCCTCAGCCAGAAAAGGAGGATCTGATTGTACTGGCTCAACCACTTTTTCTTACCTCAGGAGACCATTTGCTTCTAGTGATCCCATAGAGGAAAGCATTCCTCTGAACAAATCTTAGGAAGCACCATGAAATTATCTCTAATGTATTATAAATTTTAAACCAAAACACATTTGGAATATAACCCTAAACATAAGCAGCTATAACTTTTAATGCCCTTCCAAGGGGACATAATCCTAATAACCATCTGTAGAAATTTTCCCTACACAGGCTGACAAATGCTTTTCTTCTCCCCATCAATCCCATCCTACAAATGGAATTTTGGGGTGCCTGAATGGTTCACCTGGTTAAGCATCTGCCTTCAGCTCAGGTCATGAGTCCAGAGTCCTGGGATCAAGTCCCACGTCGGGCTTTCTGCTCAGCCAGGAGTCTGAGTTTTCCCTCTGCCCCTGACCCTCCCTGCCACTTGTTCTCTCAAATAAATAAAATCTTTGAAAAAATTTTTTAAAAAATGGAATTTTATAAAACCCTCTCAGCAGAAGAAAAAAAATGTCAATCATCACTCCTGCTCTTAGCAAAAACAAAACAAAAACAAAAACACAATGCACTGTATTAGCCAAATTCTTAGCCCTTTTTTGGTGGGTGTGCACATCAGAGCACGACTGCCCATGCCCAAGCCTGGCAGAGAGGAAGCACTCCTTGATGACAAAGGGGGAGCAGACTGTGCCATAGGAATTTCTCAAACTGGAACAAAAACCAGGGCCTCGGGATTGCTGCAGTGTCTCAGACAGAGCCCTGAGCAAGGGTGTCCACATGAGAGGCAAGAAGCTCAAATCACAAATGGGCGCTCTTAAGCCCAGAAAAGGCATCTTTTTAAATTCACTAAAGACCTTTATTTGGCAAACCTTATGTCCACAGGATTGCCAGAATGTCCCCATGTGGGACCAAGAAAATATGTAACCTGACAGGATGAGAGGCTCCCAGACCCCTGCCTGATGTCCCCAGTCAGCTCAGCCACGTCCACATTTGTCTCTCCTGAGGAAGAAGGTCAAGAGGAAGGAAGGAAAAAGTAAGGGAGGGAAGAATAGAGGGGGAAACATTTTTGCTCAAAACTAATAGGGATTGGGTCCAGCTACATGCAGTCCACTCTGGTCAGTTTCCTGGAATGTGTCCCCTTGACCTTGGCAAACCAACTGTCAATGTTGTCTCTGTGGGATATGGCTATCTCTGACTGTCAATGTCCAAGCCCAGCTGACCAGCTTAATGGTCTGTCCCCAACATCCTCTGCTCCACTCCCATGCACATACACAATTCCTCCCTTCTTCTTACCTGTAGATCCAATGTGGAAATTCAACTAAGCTTGTGGAAAAGTTCTGTTGAGAGGGAGAGCAGAAACCCTCTCATGGATACAGTATTCTTCCCTATCTGTAGGAGCTATTTGTAAATCTGAGCTCACCTCTCCGTTTTTCAGGGAGTGATGCAAGATATGAATATGTTTCTTTGGTCTACACAGTCTTCCCTAATCTGATACTGTCATTCTGATTCATCAGCTTTGCTTATTAGTGTGGGCAGTGTGAACAGGTGCAATGGGCCAAGGTCATGGGACTGATGGTAGGGGCCCCCACAGGTACCCACTTGACACCAGCCCAGGATCTTTCACTTTGACACAGGAATTAATATAGCTCATTTTTTGGAGACCAGAAATTTGACTGAAATATGAAAAACCATGTTAAAAATGTCGTCTGTTTTCAACTACTCTGATAACACTGGCATGAAACATACATTCATCAGAATGAAAAGTACTCAGACTTTGTAGTATAGCTTGAAATCAGGTAACGAGATGCCACCAGTTTTATTTTTGTTTTTCAACATTTCCTTAGCAATTCGGGGTCTCTTCTGATTCCATACAAATTGTAGGATTATTTGCTCCAGCTCTTTGAAAAATACCGGTGGAATTTGATTGGAATGAAAAGTATAGATTCCTCTACGTAGTATAGACATTTTAACAATGTTTATTCTTCTGATTCAAGAACATGAAATGGTCTTCCATCTTTTTATGTCTTCTTCAATTTCTTTCATGAGTGTTCTGTAGTTCCTCGAGTACAGATCCTTTACCTCTTTGGTTAGGTTTATTCCCAGGTATCTTATGGTTCTTGGTGCTATAGTAAATGGAATCGACTCTCTAATTTCCCTTTCTGTATTTTCATTGTTAGTGTATAAGAAAGCCGCTGATTTCTGTACATTGACTTTGTATCCTGCCACGTTACTGAATTGCTGTATGAGTTCTAGTAGTTTGGGGGTGGAGTCTTTTGGGTTTTCCATATAAAGTATCATGTCATCTGCGAAGAGAGAGAGTTTGACTTCTTCTTTGCCAATTTGGATACATTTTATTTCTCTTTGCTGTCTTATTGCTGTTGCTAGGACTTCTAATACTATGTTGAACAAGAGTGGTAAGAGTGGGCATCCTTGTCATGTTCCTGATCTCAATGGGAAGGCTGTGAGCTTCTTCTCATTGAGGATGATGTTTGCTATGAGTCTTTCATAGATAGATTTTATGAAGTTCAGGAATGTACCCTCTATCCCTATACTTTGAAGCATTTTAATCAAAAGCTTCTGCACAGCAAAGGAGACAGTCAACAAAACAAAGAGGCAACCCACGGAATGGGAGAAGATATTTGCAAATGATAGTACAGACAAAAGGTTGATATCCAGGATCTATAAAGAACTTCTCAAACTCAACACACAGAAAACAGATAATCATATCAAAAAATGGGCAGATGATATGAACAGACACTTCTCCAATGAAGACATATAAATGGCTATCAGACACATGAAAAAATGTTCATCATCACTAGCCATCAGGGAGATTCAAATTAAAACCACATTGAGATACCACCTCACACCAGTTAGAATGGCCAAAATTAGCAAGACAGGAAACATCGTGTGTTGGAGAGGATGTGGAGAAAGGGGAACCCTCTTACACTGTTGGTGGGAATGCAAGTTGGTGCAGCCACTCTGGAGAAGAGTGTGGAGATTCCTCAAGAAGTTAGAAATAGAGCTTCCCTATGACCCTGCAATTGCGCTTCTGGGTATTTACCCCAAAGATACAGATGTGGTGAAAAGAAGGGCCATCTGTACCCCAATGTTTATAGCAGCAATGGCCACGGTCGCCAAACTGTGGAAAGAACCAAGATGCCCTTCAATGGACGAATGGATAAGGAAGATGTGTCCGTATACACTATGGAGTATTATGCCTCCATCAGAAAGGATGCATACCCAACTTTTGTAGCAACATGGATGGGACTGGAAGAGATTATGCTGAGTGAAATAAGTCAAGCAAAGAGAGTCAATTATCATATGGTTTCACTTATTTGCGGAGCATAACAAATAACACGGAGGACATGGGGAGGTGGAGAGGAGAAGGGAGTTGAGGGAAATTGGAGGGGGAGATGAACCATGAGAGACTATGGACTCTGAAAAACAACGTGAGGGTTTTGAAGGGGTGGGGGGTGGGAGGTTGGGGGAGCCAAGTGGTGGGTATTATGGAGGGCACGCATTGCATGGAGCACTGGGTGTGGTGCAAAAACTATGAATTCTGTTACGCTGAAAAAAAATGAAATTTTAAAAAAAGAAAAAGAAAAAGAAAAGTACTCAGACATTTTAGTCCCAGGGACTCCCTCTCTCATCTTTGCTGTCTCTTTAATGTGTAGATTCTCAGCTAGCTTGGCCTGAGCTTGCATTTAGGGTGGCTCCTGGCTTTTAGAGATGAGGAACTAACACCTGCAGGGGAAGAGATTGGCAGAAGATCACAGAGCAGGTGAGCAGGAGACTGCAAACTAGGACCCCATCTCTGATCACTAACTCAGTCCTCTTCCCACTACCGTGTGTTACCACTGGAGAGGAATAAAAGATCCAACTCTGAAGAAGCAGCTTTTCTCCCAAGTAACTTGACAGCAATATTGTTTTCCATTACTGCCTGGCACAAATACAGCTAACTCCTTCAGTTTATTATCTTTGTCACTGTGAGTGTACTAAAGGTCTTTATTGCCCATGTCACACACTGACACATAGCAAAATGCCATGGTGCAACCTGAGGAATACCTTTATTCTGACATCATGTGTTCTATGGGGTGGTTTACAAACTTACAGCAGCCAGACGGTGTCAATTTCCTGGGACGCCATTATCTTCAGTATTCAAAACATGACCACCCGGTATTGTGTATTATCTCCATGTAACTATTTTCTATCCACCTGGTAATTTGTTAAATGATAACAAAGTGGTTTAAATCTGCATCTTCAAAGACTTTTTAGGTAAACCCAGTCACAAGTCGGGAAAATGATCCTTTGTTAAATAAAGAGTTCCAATTTGTGATTTTGGGGAAATGATCAATAACATAACAAATCTTGTTTTCTCTTCTACCTTCCAGTTAAATTTAAGCCTTCTCTGTAGAAATGAAATCATTGTTCTCCCAAAACCAAGAAGAGAATGCTTTGAAGATGGAAGTTTCCGAAGGAATGGTGACAATACTGTATATTGCAGGTTCTATAGTAGTTGCATGGTGGTGGGAAGAACAAGGCAGAACCTAGGAAGAATTTATTCTAGTATCACTGCTGCTCATTAGAATCAGACATTCCAAAGTTGGTAGTTCCAGGGGATCACCAGAAGTTGTTTATTTAAAAAAATTTTTTTAAGTTTATTTATTTATTTGGGGAGGAGGGAGCACACATGTAGAGGGGCAGAGGGAGAGAAGCGGGCTCCCCACTGAGTGCAGAGCCTAACATGATGCTGGACAGTGGGCTCCACTCAGGGTTTGAGGCAGGGCCCAACTCCAGGACCCTGAGATCATGACCTGAGCAAAAACCAAGAGTCAGATGTTTAACTGACTGCACTACCCAGGCGCCCCAGCAGAAGTTGTTTATAATTGTGCTTATGAATAAATGTATCACATTTCTCAATACTCTTTTTGTTACAACTCCTGCAGCAATTAAGATTAGATACAACTACACAAAACAGAAGCAACAACAACACACAATACAATAACATTTAAAAAATAAAACAAATAGTATTTTAAACAAAATAGCAATATTTGTGACATTTAAACCACAAATAATTATTTTTTAAATAAATTACAGGAAAAAAGACAGTGTTAAGAGTAGATTATCAGGAAGAAAAATCAGCCAAAATATTTAAATGACACAATCAACATATATGAACTTATTGACAGAGCTGTGTCCCCAGTATCCACAGTATGCACATTTCTTACAAATGCCAATGGAATATCTACTAAAACTGTCTTTATGCTAAGTCATATAGCAACTACTAACAATTTCAAAGATTAAAATCATTTAGTGTCTGTTTTTTCACCACAATTAGAAAGTTGAAGTAGAAATCAATAATAAAGTATAAGGAGAAAAATCCCCAAGTTCTTGGAAATTAAGTGATACACTTCTAAATTCATGGGCCAAAGAATAAATCACAAAAAAACTTACAAAATTAATTTGAATTAGATGATCATGAGAACCACAAAATATAAACATTTGTGGGATGTTGCAATTTGCAGGCTTAATTATATATATTGAAAAGGACACAATACTGAAAATCAATGATGAAAGCATTCCTCTCTAGAAGTTAGAAAAATACAGAAAATTAAATCCAAATATAATAGAGGATAAAAATAATAAAAATAGAAAAAATAACAAAAAGTAAAACAAAGGAAGAATAGAAAAAATAAACAAGGGCTCCTGGCTGGCTCAGGCAGAAGAGTAGATGACTCTTGCTCTCAAGGTCATGAGTTTGAGCCCCATTTTGGATGTAAAGATTACTTAAATAAATAAAACTTTAAAAAATAAATAAGCAATGCCAAAATGTGATTCTTTTAAAAAACTAATAAAACAGATAAACTCTTGGCAAAACTGGTCAATAAAAGAAAAGACAGAAGACACAAATTACCAATATAGAAATGAAAAAAAGGCACAGCATTACAGAAATTTGTGCAGAAATTCTAAAGATAATAAAAAGATATTAAAAATAATTTTATGTGAAAACATTTTGAAAATGTAGAAGAAATGAACAAATTCCTAGAAAAATACAACTTGGTACATGGATGAAAGTTGAAATAGGAAATTTCAATGGTCCTATATCTATTAAAAATGTAATAGATTAGTGTCCATTAACTCATGAGTGGATAAAGATGTGGTGTTTATGTGTGTGTGTATGTGTGTGTTATACATATACATATATAATGAAATATTATTGAGCCATAAAAAAGAATGAAATCTTACCATTTGCAATGACATGGATGGAGCTAGAGAGTATAATGCTGAGTGAAATAAGTCCAAGAAAGACAAATATCATATAATTTCACTCATATGTGGAATTTAAGAAACAAAACAATCAAAAAGAAAAAGAAGAGAGGAAGTCCAAAAAATAGACTCTTAAATGTAGAGAACAAACTAATGGTGACCAGAGGGGAGGTGGGTAGGGGGGATGGGTGAAATAGGTGATGAGATTAAGGAGTGCACTTGTGATGAGTACCAAGCGCTGTGTGGAAGTGTTGAATCACTATATTGTTCACCTGAAACTAATATTACACTGTATATTAGCTAACTGGAATTTAAATAAAATTTTTAAAAAATAATAAAATTGGTAGATAGATGCTAGATAGATAGAAAGATAGATG
Source organism: Mellivora capensis (assembly GCA_004024625.1). NCBI lineage: Eukaryota > Metazoa > Chordata > Mammalia > Carnivora > Mustelidae > Mellivora > Mellivora capensis. Next base: position 17,565 of record PISX010024410.1, read on the forward strand.
ATAAATAGAGATAGATGATAGATAGATAGATGATAGATAGATGATAGATAGATAGATAGATAGATAGATAGAACAAACATTCCTCTAAAAAGATCTTAAGGGAAAATTTCAGGACAAGATGATTTCATTGAATTTTTCCAAACACTTAAGGAGTAAATAAATAAAAATAATCTTAAGCAAATTCCTTCAGAGGTTAGTACAAGAGGAAGCACTTCCCAAATCATTTCATGCAGCCAACAAAACCTTGATATCAAAAACTAACAGTGAAATTATAATAAAGGAAAACTAGGTCATCTCACTTCAAAACATAAGGTGGAAAACTCTAAACAAAGTATTAGCAATTTATATCAGTGACACACCCACAAATAAAGCTATACATACCATAAGAATACAAAAATGATTTAACTTCCAAAAATAAACCTATGTTTCACAAATCGTTCCAGGACAACTGGATATCCATACACACTATACACAAAATTCAACTTGAAGTGGACTCACAACCTAAATGTAAGACTTAAAAGTATAAAGACTTAGAAGACAATGTAAGAGTAAATCTTTGTGAAACTGGCTATTGGTCAGGACACCTGAGAGGCTCAGTCAGTTAAGCATTTGCCTTCACTTCAGGTCATGATCCCAGAGTCCTAAGATCAAGCCCCACATCGAGGGACTCTGCTTCTTCCTCTACCCTTACCCATGCTCATGCTTGCTCTCTTTCTCTATCAAATAAAACCTTTAAAAAATGGCCAAAAAATTGGCCATTGGTTTCTTTGATACAAAACTAAAACTACAAATGAAAAGACAAAAATTGATAAATCTGACTACATCAAAATGTAAAACCTTTGCACACTATACCATCAAAAAAGTGAAAATACAGTCCACAGAATGGGGGGACATTGCAAATCACGTATCTGATAAAGAGTCTTATATCTAATATATATATAAACTATTGTAACACAATAATAAAAATACAGATAAACCAATTTTAAAATAGGCAAAAGTTCCAAACAGACATGTCTTCAAAGAAGATCCACAAAATTCTGACCAGAAAGCTCAAGGACAGGTGTCATTAGTCATTAAGGCACATCAAAACCATGAGTGTATGGACCTAGAGGGTATTACACTAATTGAAATAAGTCAAAGAAAGGCAAACATTATAATTTCACTTAGCCATGGGATCTTAAAAACAAAACAAATGAAAAAACAAAACAAAAATAAATAAATAAAACAGACTCAAATACAGAGAATAAACTGGTGGTTGCCACAGGGAAGGTGGGTGGGGAAGTGGGTGAAAGAGATAAAAGGGATTAAGAGAGACAAACCTCGATCATAAAATAAATCAGTCACAGGGAATACAGTTAATAATATTGTAGTAACATATAGTGACCGATGGTGACTACACATATCATAGTGAGCCTTGACTAATGCATGGAATTGTTGAATCAGTAGGTTGTACATCTGACACTAGTATGAATTGTATGTTAATTTCACATCAATTTTTTAAAAATGAGATACCACTTCACATCCTGTATGATGGTGTATCCATTTGCTAGGAACCATAACAAAGGATCCCTGACCGGGTGGTTTATACACAGAAACGTATTTTCTCAAAGTTCTAGAGACTACAAGTCCAAGACCAAGGGGTTATCATGCTTGGTTTCTTCTAAGACTTCTCTCATGGGCTTGTAGACGGCCTTCATCTTTCTGTCTTCACATGGTCTTCCCCTCTCTACCTTTCTGTGTCCAAATTTCCTCTTCTTATAAGAAAACCAGTCATATTGGATTAGCACCCACCCTTAGACCTCATTTTTACTTAATGACCTTTTTAAAGACCCTCTCTCCAAATACAGCCACATTCTGAAGTAACTCATGAGTGGATAAAGATGTGGTGTATATGTATTTCAATATAGGAATTTGGCAGGGGGGAGATATCATTCCATCCCTGACAGATGGCTGGAATCAGAAGAACAATAACAAACATGGTGAAGATGTGGAGAAATTGGAACCCTCATACATTGCTGTTGTTGGGAATGTAAAATGGTGCAGCTGCTTTGAAATACAGTTTGGCGATTCCTCAAAAAACTAAACTTGAGAGTTATTATAAAATCCAGCAGTTGCCCTCCAAGGCATATACCTAAGACAATTAACAACAGACTGTTCAAAAGTTCTACATGAATGTGCATAGCAGTGCTATGCCTAGGAGTCAAAATGTCCACCACCTGACAAATGGATAAATGAGCTGTGGTATGTCTACGCAATTAATTATTACTTAGCAATAAACTAAAGGAATCAAAAGAAAAAGGAATGAAGTAATGATAGATGCTACAATATGGATGATCCTTGAAAAGTTTATGCTAAATGAAAGAAATTAGTCATGAATGATCACATACTGGATAATTCCGTTTATATGAAATGCCCATAATAGTCTAATGTACTGGGACATAAAGTATATTAGTGGTTGCTTAAGGATAGAGGACTTTGTGAATATTCACTTAAATGTACATCTATGATTTATACAATTTTTTACATTTTATGCTTCAATAAAAATGTTTATTGAAAGAAAAGTTGTATAAATAAATAAAATATAAATCATACTCTGAAAAAATCATGTTTCTATGTATATATACATATACAAGTTTCTGTGCATGGGAGCACACAAAGGTGAATCAGACACCATTCCTCCTCTCAAGGAGATTGTGACCCATTAGAGGACTTTAAAACCAGACCAGGGTATAAAACTCCTAGCTTAAAAGGCAGAAACCTTGATGCAGGTCTGAGAATCCAACTAGAAAGATAAAACCCAGATGCAGGATTACACGGCTATTTCCTAGAAGCTCTTCTTTGGCATATGAACTAAAAAAACAACCAGAGTGCCCCACATGACCTTCAGAGAGGCAGCCTGCCAGATGGAGGTGACCTTGGATTATGCCTACAGAAAAGGTCATGGCCTTGAACTTGAGGCTGGATCATGCAAATGCTCCAACAGACTCATAAGACTCCTTCCCTCTAAGGAGGGCCCTGGAAGCTTGGCAACACCTAAGAATCCCAGAAATCAGGAAGGATCTTAGAAGTCATCTGATCCACCCTCTCAGAAGGGGAAGCTGAGGAAGAAACCTGGTGAGGGTCACAAGCCCATCCCTGGTATACTATATTATAGTAGTCTTCTTCTCCTGCACACATTTTCCATTTGGAATAAGCTATAGTCATTATAAAGTTGAAGAACAATATGGCAATGAATTCAGCTCCTATCTGTGGTTTAAAGAAACAGCCTATTTGATGTTTTATGTTTCAATTTTCTGTGCACTAATAAAAGTGCCTAACTACAGAGAGACTCTATATTGCTATATGTGGGCATAACAGAGATTTATAGTCTGTGAGGGAGATACTTAGATTCTACAAGACACAAGACACAAGAAAGCCCAGCCATTAAAATATCATCAGCAAAATCAAACAAAGGGGGAAAAAAAAGTCCCCACTTTATTGGCCAATCAAGCAGAAATTGAGATATTTCTGAATTTATTTTTTTCTAATTCTTTAATCCAGGACACAGGGAATACATTTATGAAAACTTGTGCCATTCCACATCCTCTTCTTGTTGCCTTGGTCATGCTTTCCAGAACATGGAATTTTGTGATTAAATCCTCACTCTGGTGCTCCTGCATCTAGAGATTTTCCACGCCGGAACCAGTACTGACCAAACTTAATAGGTTATTTCTGACAGAGCGGAGAGTGATGGCCAGGTTTCACTCTGCTCCTGAGACCACAGAAGGCTTTCTTGACCTTGACCTCTGCTAACTGGGTAGTGGATTAGATAATTCTTTGTGTAGGGACTGTCCCATGTAGGATGGCTAGCCTGGCCTCTACCCACTAAATCCCAGTAGCATTCCACCCTCCTTTGTGACAACCAAAAAGGTCTCCAGACACTATCTAAGACCCCTTGGGGCCAAAGCTACCCAGTTTTGAGATCCTGGGTCTACAGTACAAGCCTGTGGTTGAGATTCGACTTTTACTTATGAAGTACCCCAGTGACGTTGAAAGAAAGGGATAGTAATCAAATAAGCATTAAGAGATACCATTTGCTTAGTGCCCACTATATAAAAAGACCTTTGTGAAGTGCTTCACATACATTATCTCATTTTATCCCCAGGATACCCCAAGAGGTAGTGGATCAGTCAATGCTCTCAGAGGCTACAACAGTACATTCTAGGTGGTTTAAACAGAAGTGGAATTTAATTTAGGGCTTTAGGTAGCTCACTGAATCTCCAGGAAGGCCAGAAGGTCAAGCTAGAGCTGGGAAGCTGGGAACCACGCCCAAGCCACCACTGCAAGAAGGCTCCAACAGTGACCCCAATGCAGTCTCCCTGGGCAAAGGCACCTACTACATAGCGACATGTGGCCCCCATACCACTGATGCTGGGCTGGGACAAGAGCAATGTGGTCTCCATGAGCAAAAGCCACTGACACCAGTCTCTGGGAAACTCAATTTTCCTGAAGCCCTTTTCTTCATGAGTATATTTTTGAATTCCACATGTCTATCTGGCTATTTCCTTGGCAGAGCCTGTTTCCCATGCCTGTGCCAGAGCGGCAAGGAAGGCTGTGATAAGGAGTTTCTCAGGGGATTAGGAATTAAGGAAATTTTCAAGATGTGTGTCCAAAAGCTCATGAGAGACTACAAGGCACAAGAATGACAACACTCCAGACAGATGCCCATTTTGTAGATGAGTTTGTTAATTCTGAGAGTTTAAATAACCTGCTTAAACTCATTCCTATCATGTGAAAGCAAACATAAGTTCTCCTATTCTTTAGACAATATTCTTTCCCATGTAATAGTAACAGCTCAAGAAAATGTGTAGCTCCCTATCTGTCCAACCCCTGTCCTTGAGTACAGCTTCCTAGAAGGTCCTTAGACAGAGATGCTATGAGATTTGCCTAACCTAGATTTTTGTCAGCCAGGGAAAAATCACTGGTTAGTACCCTCCTAAATGTCCCACGGAGGCTGTGATGAAGATCACACAGGCTGTGGTGGAAGGGGTGGCTCCCAGAGAAATAGGGATGGGTTCCATTTACTTCCTGTGCCTATGGTCTTCAGAGAAGTTCTCTTTTCCACTGTCTGGAGAATAAAAGGGGCCAGTAAGGCTGCCGGGCTGTGGTGGGCAATCTCTACTGCCTCCTGGTATTCACATCTGGTATACCCTCCCTGGTGTATGGGCTCAATCCAGTAGCTCATTCCTAAGGAATTAATGTAGCAAAGGTAAAGGAAGGCCACTTCTAAGATTAGGATACAAAGAGACTGATTTCTGTCTTGAGTACTCTTACTCTCCCCGTCTTGCTCTCTCACTTTCTCTGTCTTGCTCTCTCTGAGGGAATCCAGCTGCCATGTTGTCAAGATAGCCTCTAGAGAAGCCACATGGAAAGGAACTGAGAGCCACCTCCAGCCAACAGCCAGTGAGGAAGGGAGGCCCCTCCCCCTCCTCCTCTTCCTCTGAGGGCTGTGGCATGCACAAATTATTATCTGACTGTTCTCTGATTCATATATGTGCTAGATTGGAAGTTACTTAAGGGAGTGTTCTATACTTGTACCCCCCCCCCACCATGTCTCTGCACTAATATTTGGCAAAGTACTGGGTGCTTGGAGCTTCAAAGAGTATTTTTGAACAAATGAATGTCAATGAGCCTTACAAGAAATACTCTTAGTCAAACTCAAATTCTTTCCTTCCTTCCTTCCTTCCTTCCTTCCTTCCTTCCTTCCTTCCTTCCTTTCTTCCTTTTTTCCTTCCTTCTTTCCTTTCAGAAAACATTTACGGAGCTCACACATGTCTACACAGTCTACAGAGACCAGGGAATAGAATGAAGAATCAGACAGTTTCTCCTCTCACACTGCATTAATTTTCAATACTGCTGTAACAAATACCAAGTTGGTAACTTAAACAATACAAGTTTACCCTTGTATTACTACATCATTCTGGTGTAGTTTAGAGGTCTGACACAGGTCTCATTTGGCTAAAATCAAAGTTTTGGCAGGGAAATTTGTGTGCTTGTCTTTTCGAACTTCTAAAGGCTGCCTACACTGTTTGGCCCCATTTGCACTGCCGGGCATGGCAGCCGAGTCCTTCTCAGTCACCACTTGAGGGCATCTCTTTTAATCTCCTCATGAAGGATGATACAATATTTTGCTCTAGTAACTTCCCAGATTCAAATATCTGATTTTTAATATCCTGGAATGAGAGCACCCACATCTATGCAGGCTGCTCATATGTTACAAAAATGTTGCTAGGTTAAGTTTTGCCCATTCAACAAATGGGCCCAGTATCAGGTTCCTAAGCCCTCAGACTTTCTACACATGCTTAGACTACTCTGATTCCGTCAATAAAGAAGCAGCAACCTAGAGGAGCTTGGGTTAGGCTTATGTCACCTCTATGTCCTAAATCTATCTCTCTCTCTCTGCCCCCCAATATTCAATTAAAAGCTATATTAGTGCTGAAAAAAAAAAAAAGCCCAGACTTTTGTATTCATAGTCTGGGTCTCATCCCAAACACCTCCTAGCTATGCGCGATCTAGTGTAGCTTCCTCTCTTGTCAGATGAGGTTAGAAATACTAATGGCACCTGGTTGCCATGATGGTTAAGGTGAATCATAGATAGTAAACACAGCCACAGTACAGGCACGTGGTGAGCATCTTCTAAATGGTAGCTACTATCAATATGGACTACTTTGCTTCTGTGGAGCTGGAGATCCTAATAAAGCCACCCCACCACTCAGAGCTCGGTATATCTAGGGAGGGATATGACAGGGCCACCAAAGAACACCAAGGACTCTAGATGTTGTTTTCCAAAAGCCTAAGAAGACTTGGAGCAAGGCAGAATCTGGCAGAAACATTACAATAAGGGATGGGCTTTCAGCCGCCATCACCCTGCCCCACCTCCAAAATTAGAATTGCCTCCTGAGTGAAGCACCGGGTGGGCACAATGTGGAAGAGTGAGAGTGAGGAGGTCAGTGAGGTTCAGAGAATATGAGACCAGAAGGGGGCAAATGGGCAGGAGAGAAGATAGAAAGAGCCACATGAGTTGTGGGTCAATCACCACTGGGTGAAAGCTATCTCCAGATAAAGGGGCCATAAACATCCCCCAGCTAATGTTTCTGAAGATGCCCATTAAAGTGTCTGCATGGAAGCAATGAGAGGCATCTGGTCATGACACCTGAAGACACAGAGCTGAGTATCTGGAGGGCAAGGCTATGTGTGTCCCAGGCAGATGGTTACACTTCCAAGAGAAAAATCTTTTCTCAGTCATGATGGCTTTTTCCACTCCATGACTGGGCCAGAAAAAAACTGGAATTAACCCAATTCATAATGGAAAAACTTAAAAGAAACAAACAAACAAAACTATTTTCTTAAGCCCCAGTCTTTCTGAGTCTTACCTGTGACCTCAGAAAAGGAACATAATCTCCATGGGCCTTAATTTCTGCATGTAAGAATGGAGAGTTGGAGGAAGGTGATCCATCCATCTCTGAAATAATTCTGGCTATAGTCATAATCCTTACATGACTTGGGTTTCTAGGTGCAATCTTAAAGTCTTTCTAATAGCCCCATTTCCCCCTGAGGAAACTGAGGTCAAAGATAATAAGGAACCTGCCAAGCCCAGACAACTTAAACATGGCAGAAGTAGGAATTGAAAAGAGACCTAGTTGACTCTGAAATTCTGGTCTTTTCACCCCAGCGGCCCTACAGTCCTGTGGCCTTTTCAGACTCAGGAAGTGGTAGACCCAGAGGGACACTAGCCCCATTCTGGAGTGAGGCTGCCCCCCGCTCTCAAGGGGGAATATGTCTGCTGTGCCTCACTCTCACGCAACGTAAGCAGACTCATCTGAGCTGCACGGGGCTGTCAGGATGCCCAGGACACCCAAGAAGTCACCAGCAGTGGCAGGAGAAACCTGTGACATCCAGCACTTTTGGCTTCCTAGTTTCAGCAGAGCAGAATGATTCTCTAGGTGTCCCTGCCAGACCTCCTTTCTGCCTCTGAATTTATAGTTTCATTAGGGAGCAAGGCTATGGCTTGTGAAGCCTTCTCATAGTAAAATTAAAGTGTGATTATTTTTTTTCTTAACAGAAATACCTTCTGAGTGAAAAGACCTGTCACTAACTAGGCAGGTGACAGAGAACTGACAATTCTAAGCTTCCACATCCTTGTTTATGAAAGGGAAGATGTTCCCATGACAGTTGACTGAAAATCCATTAAGGGTAGGGTCGATGCCATGTTCAGATGGAATGGCCTCCAAGAGAGTCTCCACATATATGTGGGACCTTGGGGATTTATTGCAGCTGCGTGTGGGTGAGGGGGTTCTGACCAAAACTGAGTTGTTCAAACAGTGGGACATGCCTGATGCGGGCTCTTACTCAGCGTCCTTTGTGCCCACAAGTCAATCTCTGCCACTAGATTATGACCCTTGAGGCAGGGGATCAAGTGGGTTCTTGTCCGTGCCTCCTATGGCCAAACAGTGTCTACAATAGAAGTTAAAGTTCCATCAACATCAGATGTGATCTTCATAGGTCTCTGTCTTCAGGGTCCAGAATCAATGGACCCAGATGAATCACCACCGAGGCCTATCTTGCTGCATTTCCAGGCATACCAGTCCCTTCTTATTCTTCCGGGGGCTTCACGGAGTCCATTGCTCACCACATCAGTCCTATTCACCATGGCCTCTTTTGTGAAGTGAGACCCATCATCTTGTGTAATTAAAGCCTTCTCCAGTATTTTCCCCCCAGATGTTTTGAGAATAATAACTCTGGGAAAGCACAGTGTACGAGAATCATTGCTATCTCAGCAATCTAGGGCACCCAGAGAACAAACACAAACATTTCTGCCTCTCACCATAGCTAGGATTATTTTTGGTATTGAGCACTCAGGCACCAAAACCCTATTAATGAGTCCTCTGAAAAGTCAATACCAACAGCAATGGTGTGGGCACAGAAGGACTTCTGAGGACTGCTGGTCCAGTTTCCAGAATGGCTGGAGGAGGACGAGGAGAAGGCACTGAAAGAGGCCAAGGTGCCTAAGCCAGAGAAGGTGGGAACTCTATGGAATATTGGAGATCATCTCACCCCACTGTGCCTGGGTATGGTATGGTGTCATGAAAACCAAGGGGGAGGAACATTCCATAGGAGGGTAAGTGAGCAGCTCTGAGTACTCAGTATGTTGTCATAAGGTCAGAGGGAAATTTGTTAGTCTTTTTTAAAAAAGATTTTATTTATTTATTTGAGAGAGAGCACAAGCAGGAGGAGCAGCAGGCAGAGGAAGGGGAGGAGGGAGAAGCAGGCTCCCCGCTAAGCAGAGAGCCCGACATGGGACTCAATCTCAGGACCCTGGGATCATGACCTGAGCCAAAGGTAGATGCTTAATCAACTGAGCCACCCAGGCATTCCCAGGGAGATTTGCTAGTCTTGAGAGGGAACTAGCAGTTTGGGGGCAGGAAGGGCTAGTGGGTACCCTGAGGCACACTGCTTAATCCTGAGCCTTAGTTTTCTCCTTCATGAAATAGTCATAATCTTACTTGTTTTGCAGGGCTTCTAAGAAGACTGAATACTGTTAAAACCCATGTAAAATGTAAATCACTAGTCTGAGAGCATTTGAATACATTAACCAGGTATTTCTATGTTAAACACAGCTGACTCTATAGGCCACCACGGAGACAGTAAGTTCATTAGCCCCAGGGAAGACCTAACAAAATATGACTTAATTTAGCCCTCTCTGTCTCCAGATGAGATCAGCTACCTCTTTTCACTTAAGAGACTGTGCGAAGCATTGTTTAGAATAAAGAAACAAGCTCTGTATGTGATGGCTAGATGATCGCCAGTCAAGGGGTCTATGGTGCTGGTTATATTCCAGGTACAGCCAGGCGTGTGTGCGTGTACACACACACACACACACACACACACACTTAGAATACAGTTCACTCCCTGGAGGCATGACCTCCTCAGATGCAAACCACCCCCACCCCCACCCCACCCCACCCCGCCACTATGCCATCCCAAGTCTGCAGGCAAGAAGCTGGGTTGTTTCCAAGAAAGGTCAGTGAGTCCAGTGTCAAAAACCCAACCCAGATTTATTCCAGGGTTGCAAGGTTGGTTCAACATCCGCAAATCAATCAATGTGATACAACACATTAATAAAAGAAAGTACAAGAACCACATGATACTCTCAATAGATGCTGAAAAAGCATTTGACAAAGTACAGCATCCTTTCCTGATCAAAACTCTTCAAAGTGTTGGGATAGAGGGCACATACCTCAATATTATCAAAGCCATCTATGAAAAACCCACCGCAAATATCATTCTCAATGGAGAAAAACTGAAAGCTTTTCCGTTAAGGTCAGGAACACGGCAGGGATGCCCATTATCAC
>PISX010024411.1:0-27941 GCA_004024625.1 Mellivora capensis
GGGGCCGTTTATTACAGGTTCGAACCTGGACCTCTGCGCACTCGTTGCCGGTAACGCCGAGAGGTCCAGGGCTGGGTAGGTGCAGGGTTTTTATAGACTGGTATAAACAGGTTCTGGGTGGGGTGGAGCCGATTGGTTGACATTTTGAACATTTGAAAAAGGCATACTTGGAGTTAGCTGATTGGTTTAGGGGGCCCGCCGCGCGTGAAAAAGCAAGCGTTGGTACAGAAGCGAAACTAGCTGGTTAAATCCCCGATTCCCCAGATAAAATACATTTCCAGTCAGGGGGGGTTCTTTTGGTCTCTCACTATTACGATTTGTAGCAATATTCTTAGCCTCAGCAGCAGTCATTGTAAAAAATCACTTTGGGTACAGTGGGCTTAGCACTTCTGTTGCAAATAAGTCCTGTTTGTTTGTTTTTTTCAACGTGTTTTGCAATGCGTCTAGAGGTATGACCTCTATTTTCCTGAAGTCTTGGAGTTCGGTGTCTCTGTCAAGATGTCTGTCCCCCTTTGTCCCTGCCTTGCCTGTGCTATGGAAATTAGGTCACCGGGGAAAGAGCCCTACTCTGGTTCTTTGGGCGGGAAGATTCATTTCCCTTCCTTCTCAACCTTGACTCGATAAGCCAGCTTAGCACATTCTCAAAGCTGTTGGCCTGTCAAGGCAAGTCGTGAGCACCCACCTGTCACCTGGCTCGTTCCCCGTGAACTCTACTCGAGGTGGTTCCTGACTGATCCCCTGGCCCTGGGACAGGTCTTTCCTTTGGCATCTCAAACCAGCCTCCGTACCTTGAGGTGGATCTCTAGCTTTAATCTCAATGTCTAGTGAATGGCTCCGACTTCAGCCGAAGTCTTGGGCTGCTCGAGGATGCCACTCTCCACCAAACAAGTCATTGAGGTCAAAAGCAAGGTCTTGGCCTGTTGAAAGGGCGCCTCTTGCCTTCTCATTGTCCCCAAGGAGGGGATTTGGGTGCTCTCTGATTAAGATCCAAGCTGATGTCAGTTACCTCACTGGGCAGACCCAGAGGCCCTATAACATTTAACAATTGTTAAATTGTTAAAATTGCAATTTAACGTGGTCAAAGAGCTGTGCTGGCTGCCATCATTTGATCCCTGGGTTTTTAAATGTTTATGTTTTTAAAAAGAGTAACAAAGAAGTTGGGGAAAAGAAACCCGTAAGCTCTAGATCTCATTTTAAAACAAATTTTCTAACCCTTGTCAAACTTCCAGTGTTCAAAACCAGTGAAATGTACAACTTAGATAATATCTGGTGACTCTGTTGTGCACAGCCTGCTTCTTTATTGAAACCTCCTGTGGCATCATAACAAGCTCACTGAAATATCCGTTAATGAAAAGCTGGACAGCAAGAAAGAAGTAATAAGGACATTTTATCTCTTTGGCAGTCTTCTAATAAAAAAAAATGAAAGGAAAGTAAGTTCTTTTTAATGGACGAAACATGGATATCATCAAGTTGGAAGGGGCAAATAAACACTGCTTGGAGCCAGCGACCTTCCTGTGTGCTTCTTGGGTTGAGGTGTTGAACTCGACTCCATTGTAGCACGACTTGGGTTCATTAAAATCATCCGGTTTCATGGTTGTCTTTTCGAAGATTAGCATCATTTCTTATTTCTAATGGCGTCCTTCCAGTGATGAGCCTAGTGCCTGACACAGACTTGGATGCTCAATAAATCATTCTTGGACGGATGAATAAAGGTGAACGTAAAATCTCTCTTTCTGCAGGAATTTATTATCGACTTGGGAAGAGAAGACTCAAACAGGCACAAAATTAGATGGCGCTTCCTATCATTTCATTTGTTGTTAATTTTTCACCATTCCTTTCTTATTTTTACCATTAATTTTGTGGTATGTGTAATAAGTCCAAAAGGTGGTCAAAGATGGGCTTTGGACACTGGGCTGTGTCCAGTCCTCCCACTGCTCTGGTCTCCACTCTCCCTGGTGTGGTCATCCTCAATAGCTGATTCACCTCTGTTAGTCCTTCAAGTCACAGTGGGAAAGCCATTTCCTCCTGGAAGTCCTCCTTGATTGCCTGGGCTAGGTTATCTAGCCCTGCTATGTGTTCCAGAGCAATATTCAAAATCACACGTGTGATTACTCTTCCTGGATGTCTTCTCTAATGGCGTGTGAGCCCCGAGAAGGCAGAAGACAGGGGCATATCTTCTCTTGTTTATCCCTGCCCCAGGCCTCAGCAGAGCGGGTAGGTATCCCATAAATTCTTGTCTAACGACTGAACCTCTTCCCCTTAGGACCACCTTGAGATAGGTCAGGCACTCTGGATTGTGGAGCTGGTTCTGGAACCATCGGAGAGTAGAGGCCTGGAGTAGAGGATAACGTGCCCAAGGTGGGTGGTTCATGGCCCAACAGCACTGGCATTCATTACCGGTTGTCGTCAGGGTGGGGCAGTGGGGAACCCATGTTCAGGCCCAGGAGTTGCGTTATACCAAAGCAGGAGAGATGAAGGTTTCTAGAAATCAGGTCAGAGCAGGATCAAGACTTCTGCCACAGGTGACTTCTCAGTCACAGACATGCCCAACCCATCTTCTAGTCTGAGGGCGGCAGAAGCTCAGGATGCTTTGGTAGCAGGTGGATACACAGACTGGGGTGGGATGAGGTGGAGGTTTGCCTCCAAGTTCACCAGACCTGGAGCCAGCACCCCCTTCCCCTTCCCACCTCCAGTCCCACAGCTCCCCTACCCTGAACAGAAGCACTTCACACAATTATTTCCTGAAAAGCCACCCTACGTTGCTCCTTTCCACCTTTTGAAAGATGACTTTCCAAGTCTCCTGAAGAAATACCCCTCTGTTTTCTTGGGCCATCTCAGCTTAAACACCTGTAATATTATCGAATCATCCCTATGTTTGGCAAAGCCAAGGTCCCCAGATCCACATCCTAGGGCCACAAATAAAGCTGCTCGCTGCTTCACTCTTGCTGAGTTCATTGAGGGCATGAGGGCAGGGGTGAGGGGTAGGGGAAGGTGGGTAACTGGAACCACAATGAGAGCGGCTGGGAATCCTTCCCAGGATAGTGATAGCACCGCGCGGTGGATCAAAGTGGGTCTCAGAACCACCGCGCCTTTTACCTTTTTTCCTTCTGGCTTTTTTTTTTTTTTTAAACCTTGCCATCGCTCCTCACTGCTTTTATCTCGCTGTCTTCATCTGTAGAATGGGTTGTTGGAAGGCTTAACCAGAATCATGCACGTAAAGCGCTTAATGTGGTGCCTGGGATCTGGAAAGCGCTCAGTGAATACCTGCTATTATTTGTATTGCTCTATTAGGGGGACCAGGTAGGGGGCTGGAGGAAGCCATCCCCACCGGCCACCCTCCCAGCGCCCCCACCCCACCCCACCCCCGGAGCTCCAAAGCACACTAGGGAGGCTGATGGGGAAATAAAGACTGTGCAGGAGGCTGCGGGCTGAGGGCCCCCCGCGAAGTCTCCCAGCACCCCCCTCCTCCGTCCCTCGTGCAGGCACCAGGTGATCTCTCCGCCCCCGGCGCCCGCCCTCCCCAGGTCTGGGCGGCGGAGCTGCGGGCGGGGGCGGGGCTCGGCGGCGGGGCCCGGGCGGGCGATATAGCCGCTGGGCGGCGGCGCTAGTGCGCTGGGGTAGCAGCCGTGGCGGGCGGGGGCCAAGACCCAGACTGCCGAGCAGCGGGCACCCGGGAGGCCCGGAGCGGGGCGAGCACCATGAGCCGCAAATGCGACGTGGTCGTGGTGGGGGGCGGCATCTCAGGTCAGTCGCGGCGGCGGCCCTCCTTCCTCCCGCGCCCGGACAGGTGGCCGCCTGGGGGGCAGGGGGTGGCGCGCGGGCGGCTGACGGCCGAGGGCCTAGGGCCTTGGGGCGGCGACTGGTCCCGGACCCCCCACCCCAAGACTCTCCGCGCCCTGGCGGGCATTTCGCGGGTCCCGAGCGCCGCGCACGATCCTCCCTCGCCGGCGGGATATGGTGCGGTCCCAGACAGAAGCGGGGGCTGAAAGTCTGCGGAAAGGCTGGGGCCAGGCTTTGAACTTCTCCCTGCGAAGGCTGCCAGGCCTACGCTTGGGGGAATTTTAGAGGCGAGGAGAAAGGGGGCGGGCAGATGAGAGATTTCTAGTAGGGGTGGACGCCAAGGGCCGTCACTTTTTCCAAGCAAAGATCAATCCTTTGCTCCAACCTGACCTGGGCGTTCTGCGCCTTTGCAGGAAGCAGGTGTGCGCCACAACGTGTTGTAGTTCTTGGTCGCGGGCAAAAAAAACCGCGCTTGAACAGCTCCTGGTTTCGAAAGCAGGGGCTGGACCCTGGGGCGAGCGATTGTCAAAAAACAAAACAAAACAAAAAACAAACCCAAAAAACAACAAAACAAAACAAAATGATCCTGAGCCTGCTTCTTTGTGTTTCTGTGACTGTCATGGGTCTCCCCGGGGCAGCCGGGACTTTTGGGCAAAGAGCTCTTCTCCTCTCACCACCTCTCCCCCGCCACCCCCTTAGAGCAGGATTAAGAAGCTGGGTGAACAAGTTCAACAGGGCTGGAATGGAGAAATTTGACTCTGGCCTAGCCTATATGGAGGGTTGGGGACAGATATCACCCTCTCAGACACGGGGATGCGACAGTGCACAAAAGCCAGAGGGAGGGAGGGGGTCAGTGGGGAAACCCACCTTCTGAGGAGGGTAGACTATATGGGGTGGGGTTAGTGGGAATAAGCAGTACTCCTAGAACAGCCTAACAGACCCCTGCAGATAATTTGGCCCAAACCCCAGGGTCTCCTGGTGGCTGCGAAGTAATTAGGATACTTCCCCAAACCATGGATGTGTTGGCCAACATTTGCCCTGGCCAGGTCTCAGGAGCAGGCTTGGCCCTTGCTCCCCGGCCGGGGGCAGGATAGAGGTACCTGGTGAATAAACCAAGGCCTTGGATGCTGGGTGCTGATTCTGGTCCCGTGCTGCTCCTTCCACTCTACCCCTCCTCACTTCTGGGTCAGATCTCAGGCTACCACTTCTGTTTGTGGGGCCCTCCTGAGCTCACTCATGCCAGGCATTGTGTCGGGTGCCGCAGGCCCACAGATGCCTAGGCACAATGGCGTGCTAGGGTGGGTCAAGGCTATATCGATTCTGTTTCCCTTCAGTATTTTTGGCATCTTTTCTCCTCTAGGAACATGGACTTTAAAAGCATATCTGCCTAGGTGCTTTAGAAAATATTATTCAGTGCTTTTGGTTGCTGCCTTGCATAACATCCCATCTTACAGAAGCTGAAGGTTTTCTTGCCAGGCCCCCAAGGTCCTGTTTTTGCCCCAAGTCTAATGGATTCAGATTTTTCTATTCCGCGCCTCCCCCCTTATTTTGCCCTTTTTGATTCATACTCCAGACCTTCAAGATCACTCAGATTAGTCATGTTGGACTCATTCGGGAAGAGTAGACAAGGGTTTGGCTCTTTTTGCAAGCAGTGGTGAACCTCTGCCTTCACCCTCAAATTCTCAAAAGAGGGGACAGGTGAATAGATCTGCATTTTCTCAAGAACAGTGCATGGAATAGGCATTGTTCTCGAAACCAAGAAAGCAGGGCTCCAAGGACTTCACTCAGTTGCTTTATCTGCTACACGAGGGCAACGCCGATTAGTCATAGCTAGATTACAGGGTCATCGCAAGAATGGATCACATTGCTTTTGCCCTGGAAGACTTGTCCATCTAGGAAGGGAGATGAGATACCCAAACAAAGACAATACAGGATCGAAAATGGTACATGCCACAAGAGGAATCCATTCATTAATTCATTATTCATTCATGCAGTGACTTCTTACTTCCTGTTCCACATCCTATCCCGAAAGGAATAAAAGACGAATTAGACAGGGGTGTTGCCCCAGGGGCATTCAGTAGCTAACATGGGAGACACGTGAGAAACGTGTCCTGATCAGTGAATACTCATGACCTCTGATAAGATGCTTCAGTGCTGCAGGCACAAAGTCCCAGGGAAGGTGATTGGAAAGAATGTCAAACTCTGCCTGAGAAAAATCTGGGCAGACTTGACAGAGGAGGTGACATTTGAAGCAGGCCTTAAAGGATGAATAAGCGTTCAGCTGGAGACTAGCGGCAGAAAGCAGTTTGAGCTAAGGAACAGCTGATATAAAATCACAAATAAGTGAAAGAACATGGTAGCGTGCTTAGGAAGCCTTGAGAACTTCAGTGTGGAGAGTTGTGGGGGTGTGGTCTGGTGGGATGAATTGTGGGGAGGCTGGTACCTCAAACCCAGCAAGTTTAGTTCTTTGTGTGGTCAATGAATGACCACTGAGGGTTGTTCATTCACAGAGCGATGTGTGTCAAGGGAGAAGGATATGGTGATGGTATTAGCAAGAAGGGGGGTGTGAAAGGGAAGAGCAGGTTTCAGAGGGGCCTGGAGGACACTGGGGAGAGATGTCTAGCAAGTGGGAGGCAGGGAAGAAGTTGGGCTCACTGATGAGCACGGCGGTGACGTTTTAACTGAAACCACTGAAGCAAGTGAAATGAATGGAACCAAGAGAGAAAAGGGAGGAAGTCCAGGACAGGCTGGAAGTGGGGTGGGGGTCGAAGGGAGGAAGGTTTCAGTCATTCTCTGTAGTTTGAGGAGGAAACAGATGCTGAAAGACAGTTAAGCTCACATCCTGCCTGAGATATCATCTCCCAGGACTGCCCTGCCGAATCCCCCCAGATTGGATTAGATGCCTCTGTTTTACTCTCTCCTGCCCCCTTGTTCCTTTCCAGGAGTTTGTAATGGCTCACTCTCCCCTCCACTGGGGCTGTGAGCCCCTGGAGCCCAGGGAGGGGACCTTTAACTTTACAGGACAAAGCAGCAATTGATTGGCCCCCAAACTCACATGAAACTCACATTCACTGACTACCAAACCTTTTTGCATTTCCCGCCAAATCACATGGGAAGGCAGGAGAAGGGATCAAATCAGAATTTTAGAATTAGTAGTGACTGCCACAGTGATGTATGTTTAGAAATGCCTGAATTTGACTCTGGGTTTTAAAATGTGTTAATTATTAAACTTGGGACTTTTTGCTAGCTCTCTGATAGTTTTTTAAGCCATCAGCAAGTTTTAATTGCTCCCTTTAGGATAAACACAGATGTATGGGAGAGGCAGCTGGTTAATATGCAACTTTCTTTTTTGATGTGTGAAGAATTCCGGGGCAGTTGTGGACTAGCTTCTTGAGAAACGTGCGTGGCCTAGAAAGGCACACCTCCTGAGATCTCCTTTGCCCAAGGGGCACGTGATCTCTGGAATTTTGACAGAATAACAGCGTTTCCCACATGGAGCTGGAGGGCATACTGTTTCTTGTTCTGAGTCTCAGTTTCAGTGTTTGGGTTGGTGAAACTATGGAAACTTATCTTTTGCCATTGTGGAATGGCTCTTGCTCAATCCTCAAGATAAAAGCTGGAAAATAAAAGTGGGGGGAAGTTCGAAGCAGAAAGGAGGATGTCTTTGCCAGGCTTGAGAGAGGAGATTCAGCCATCTGAGGTTGGTTGGTACTCGGTTGAGATCCTGCGATGGTCAGAGCCAGCCTGGCTGGTGATCTTTGTGGGCCGGGAGAGCAAGCCTGCTATGGACTGGTGGGCCCAGCCTGGGCAGGGCCTGTCAGAGATGGCCCACGGGGAATCATAAGTTGAGGGACGCAGTAGGCAGATGCAGCATGTGTGTTAATGGTAAAACTTCATCTTCGCCTTTGTTGAAGAAAGGTGGAGGACATCGCTGGGTTCCTAGAACCCCTCTGAATGTTCTGAAAAGTAATAATGATCTAGAAGTACTCGGCAGACTGTCCATCCCTGTCAAAGAGAGGCTCCAGAGAGAGCGCCAGTATGGCAGTGTGAAAACAATAGACACTTTAGGGTCAAACAGACCCATTAGGGATCCTATTTCCTATCCTTCCCTACTGTGTCACCATAAAAGTCCCATCACTCCCCTTGCTCTTCCGCGGTTTCATCTTCTACATCAGACTCTTAATGCCTTTATCGGTAAGAGGAGATTGTTGCTAGGATTCAAAAGAATGTACCTGCTGGCCATTACGGCTTCAGTTTATGCTTTTTGGAAAATAGACCCTTGATGAGCCGCTATGATTTTTCAGTCTGCGGGAGGAGAAGCAGGCATTTCGGTGTGATCACTTCCTCCGGTTCACACACTATTTTTTCCTGCAGTGCGGCTTTTATAAGATGGCTGCAGGGGCGGGCATCATGAGGGACCTGCCTGATTTCAGTCCCCTCCTGCCCCACCCCATCCCTTTACTCCCTCCAGTGAGGGGCCTCCAGAGCTCAGGCTCACGTCGGGCTCTGGGACTCTCCGTATTCGTCATCAGGAGAAATTTCGGCAGCCCCAGATCTGGGTACCAGCCACTCCTTAGCCTGGTTCTTACTCAGATTCTGACCTGGGCCACATTTCCAGCCACCTGACTCCTGTCTCCCTTATAATCACAAGTGTATGAATAATACATGCAAATACTATTGATTCACAGAAGGATTAATTGCTTATTAATAATAAATAAGGGGCACCTGGGTGGCTCAGTGGGTTAAAGCCTCTGCCTTCGGCTCAGGTCATGATCCCAGCGTCCCACATCGGGCTCCTTGCTCAGCAGGGAGCCTGCTTCTCCCTCTGCCTCTGCCTGCCACTCTGTCTACCTGTGCTCACTCTCTCTGACAAATAAATAAATCTTAAAAAAAATAAATAATAACAAAGCTGCCATTCTGAGTGCCATCCTCATGCCGGGCAAGGCGTTAGGAGCTTTACTTTTTCCAGCAGCTCTGTGAGGGTTAAGAACACCAAAGCCTTGTACCTCCTGCTTGATTCTAGTACATGGGGCACATCGGTGGGAGGGGCCTGCCAAGATGGACCACGTGAGCAGAGCCAGGTGCCACGAGAAGCACGATTTCTAAATCCTTCTGTATCCTCCACGTTTCAGGCTCGGCTTGGCCATTATCCGTGGCACCAATTTCCTTTGCATCTGGCAGGACGCTGAGGTCTAGCTCACCCCCTCCCCAACCCGCCCTTGTTCTACAGGGCAGTGCTAGAGCCCAAGGTTAAGAGGGCGGCGTCTACCTTGGTTCCACCACGAATTAGCTGTGCCACCTTGAGAGACCTCGGTAACCTTCCCAGGTCTTGGTTTCTCATCCAGAAGAGAGGGATAAGAATGGTATCCCCTTCGCAAAGCGGTGGAGAGGATTAAATGAGAAAATGCAGGCACAGGGCTTGGCATCTGGCAAGCACACAGTGGACACTGGCTACTATTGTTCATCAGGCCGACAAATGGCCACTGACCACAGATGGGTCTGATACGGCACCGTGCCAGCTGACTCCACTGTCAGCGGCTGGGCGTGCAGTCACACACATGCACACACGCACGCACACGCGCACTCACACGCACACGCACATGCACAGATTCATGGACTATCATCCCGTCTAGGGATGCTGCCTCCCCGCCCTACTTTCTTGGCTTGTATATGATTTATTCACACAGATGATAGAAGAAAGCCGGCAGCAAAATTTGAAGAAAAAGCTTAAACTCTAATTACTTTGAAAATATATTGAAGAGGGAAAAGCGTGAGAAATTCTGACTGCAGAACGCATTTGTTTTATGAACACTTCTCATGCATTTGGTGCCCGGCGGACGTTGATGTTAAGATCAGCCCCCTGTTGTTCAGTTCGACATTTGTTTCCTTGTTCGATTTCTTCCGCTGCCGGGTGAAAATGTCCTTGCAGAAGCAGGTAGTTCTGGTCTGTTAACCTTCGCCCATCATCAGAGCGGTCCACTTCCTGTGTAACATGAACTTGGGATGTGTTTCCACATCATTTGTTCATGCTCCTGTGACTGCAGAGACACACACATCGAGAGGATTTTAGCAATGCGGCCGATAACGAAGGTCATCCAAATTGGTTTTAAAACACTACAGCTTGTAACTGAAAATCAGCCGCTTCGACGATTCCTGCATATTTTTTAAAAAAGATTTTATTTATTTGACAGAGTGAAAGAGAGAGAGAGAGAGTGCGCATAAGCAAGGGGAGCGGCAAGCAGAGGGAGAGGGAGAAGCAGGCTCCCTGCCAAGCAGGGAGCCCAATGTGGGGCTCAATCCCAGGACCCTGGGATCATGACCTGAGCCGAAGGCAGCACCTTAACCGAGCCACCCAGGTGCCCCTCCTACATTTTTAAAAAAGATTTTATTTATTTATTTATTTATTTGAGAGAGAGAGAAAGAGAGAGAAGTAGAAAGAGAGCATGAGTGGGGAGGAGAGGGAGAAGCAGGTTCCCTGCAAGCAGGGAGCCCGACGCTGGGCTCGATCCCAGGACACTGGGATGGACCCTCTGGTCAAATTTATCCTATGAACGTGAAGAGCTCATTTAGTTTTAACTTATTTCTCTAACATTTTGGACCCGACTCCCAATTCCCATGTTCCTTGGACACATTATGCTCAGAAAATGTTTTCAGGCCAACTGTTACTTCTCCCGATATCCGTAATGATAAACTAGTATGTCATCGCCAAGTTCGAACATGCTAGTACCTTTCTTTATTCCTGTCAAGACTCACACTTTATATGCATATGTGCTTGACTGATGAATATGGAATTTGTACTTCTACGGTTTGAATAACATTTAAAATTAGTGACTCTTGGGGCACCTGGGTGGTTCAGTTGGTTATGTGTCTCACTTGATTTTGGCTTGGGTCATGATCTCAGGCTGGGAAGTTTGAGTCCCGTGTCGGGCTCTGTGCTCGGTGTGGAGCCTGCTTAAGGTTCTCTCTCTTCCTCTCCCTCTGCCCAACCACCCCCACCCCCGCTCATGCTTTCTCTCTCTCTCTCAAAAATTTAAAAAAAGATTAGTGACCATTAAATTATTACAGGTGACAAGACCATAGTCTAATGGCAGATGCCCTTCAGCCCCTGGGACAAATGAAATGTGTACAGTTGCCAGTGACCCTGTATCAGAACTACCACTAACCAGGTTCATCTTTGGATTTAATGACTGTTTTACTTAGAGTCTTAGCAGTTTTAATTTCACTGACCTGTTTAAACATCTGTGACCCCTCATCTGACCATAGGCTGCTCAAAATCCAGCACTTTGTTGTTTGGGGTCCGTTATCAAAGGAACGAGACTGAGACAAAGTGAAAGTTATGCAGAGTTTTATTCTATGCCAAGCATTAGAAGTCAGACTGTGACCGGCCAGGGCCGCCTCCAAAGACAGCGACTCCTTCCCAATCTCACAGGCTGGTTTTATAGGGCATAACGCAGACCCAAGGTACGTGGCTTCTACTGTGAAGGCGTTTACTCCCGGAATCCATAGCCCGAACCATACCAGGAACTACGGGGGCGTTTATTCCCGGAATGAAGTCCGTGGATGTAAACAACAGTATGGCTACCCAGGTGATATGGAGTTGCTCTGGCTAAGCAGGCCCTAATAGTTAAACAGGTTTTAACATTAACTTGGCCCTAACATTGTGTGGTTTATGTTCCCATCTTTGGTATTTAGCAAGGAAGTGTGCCCACTCTAGCTCCCTGAAATGGAATCACGTTGGTAGACTCCCTCCATCAGGTTCATGGGTCCTCCCAGGCTCTGGACCCAGAGAAGGTACACTCCACAGCTAGAAACCTACAGAAAAAAATGGAGTAAACCTTTCACCTTCTCGAGGAAGCAGGGTAACCCAAAAGTTAAATGCAAGGACTCTGGGGGCCTAGGGCTTAGGTTCAAATCCTCCCTCTGTCCCTAACTGTGTAGTTTGGGTTATTACCTACTTCCCCAGAGACTCCAGATCCTTGTTTATAAAGTGGAGTGAGGGCCCTGGGACTAACTCCTGGAAGGGTCAGTCAGTGTTAACTCTGCCATTTTTACAAGTCAACGGGAGGTATATTTTTTAAGAGATTTTACTTATTTTAGGGAGAGAGAGAGAGAGAACACGAGCAGGGGAGAAGCAGAGGGAGAGGAAAACAGTCTAGAAGACTCCACCTCAGGCTTTCTGCTGAGCCCTGAGCCGGTTGCTGGGCTCCATCCCAGGACCCTCAGATCACTACCTGAGTTGAAACCAAGGGTCATATGCTTAACTCAGTGAGCTACCCAGGTGCCTCAACAACGGGCAGTATTAACTGAGGGGATCCTGGAAACGTACAAGATCAGATACTCTTCTAAGTCCCCAAATGAGCCAAATTGAGAGGCTGTGTTCAGAATGACTGTTTTTATCTCCATAGCAGAATGCTTTGGCTATTTATTTTTTTTAAAGATTTTATTTTATTTGAGAGAAAACGCACACACGTGCATGAGCATGAGAGAGAGAGAGAGAGAGAGAGAGCAGGAGCAAGGGAAGGGGGAGGAGCAGAGGGAGAAACAGGCTCCCCACTGAGCAGGGAGACCGATGTGGTGCTCGATCCCAGCACCCTGGGATCACGACCTGAGCCAAAGGCAGACGCTTAACCGACTGAGCCACCCAGGTGCCCCAGAATGCTTTGGAGATTCGCTCAGGTTAAATGTGCAGCATTGCCAATTTGGAAGGGCCTCAAGTTTGTTAAGGTTAGCTTTTTAGTAATGTCCCTGCATAAAAGTAATTATTTGCTTTAAGAGAGGGGTGGGACGCCTGGGTGGCTCAGTTGGTTAAAGGGCTGCCTTCAGCTCAGGTCATGACCCCAGCGTCCTGGGATCGAGTACCACATGGGGCTCCTTGCTCAGCAGGGAGCCTGCTTCTCCCTCTGCCTGCCACTCTGTTTGCCTGTGCTCACTCTCTCTCTCTCTCTCTCTCTCTCTGACAAATAAATAAATTTAAAAAAAAATTTAAAAAAAAGAAAAAAAAGAGAGGGGGCGTTAGTGGTATAAAATTCCATTCTGATTAGGAACATCCAATTTCCATAAATTTCTTACAAGCTAAAAAATATATATATTTGTTTTAATAAAATCATTGGTGACTGAACATGGAAGCATTTTAATGAAGTTTCACCTCCTAGGGAGAACACCTGGTTTTCTGTCCCAGGAAAAGCAGACCAAGAGAGGCCAAGGGCTGAGCCCAGGCCTCACAGCCACTTCTTTTGAATACAATTACTGTCCTGGGGGATGAACCCCCCACTTTATGGGGAGTTCTGAACAAGAACCTGACTGAATGGTGCTGGGTAGAAGGTAAAAATCACTACTATTTTGCAAGCACAGTTTCTACTTTCTATATTCACGTTCACAGAATGGATCCATCTTTAGCTTCCTCCCTCCGTTAACTCCGTAAACAAAGAAACTATAGAAAACCGAGTCCCAGTGGGCCACGTTTTCAAAAGCCACCATGAGTTTATTTCCTGAACGGAAGTACAGAAAGAGGGTAAGACCAAGTTCTTACCCTCAGGACACTTAAAATACAGCTGGAGACACAGCAATAAGGAATGATTAAAAATAATGCCCAAGTTGTGTATAACCCCCAGTGTTCTGCAACTAATGAATCATCGAACTCTGAATCAAGTAATGACGTTGTACTGTATGTTGGCTAATTGAACATAAAAATAAAAATAAGAATAAGAATAATATGTAAGTGAGCTCCTTACTGTGGAACCCAAGGGCTAAGTTAGATAGATAGAAATCACTGAAGACCCAAGGGGTTGGAGAAGGTGTCATTAAGGGAATGGAATGGGAACAGGGTTGAAGAACAGTCAAGGTTTGGGTGGGAAGACATAGAAAGGTTTTAAAGGTCGCAGGAATAAAATAAATCACAGGGCCATAGGCTCTAGTTAACAGCTAATACTTCTATTCATAGGAAGGTAGAAAGCCCAGCAAGGCAAGAATAATAGGATGAGGAGATGTGGGTAATAAAGTTAGTAGGGGGGAAGGATCAAACAGTGAGACATTGAAAAGCCAAGTGATGGCGCCCATGCCTGGTTCAGTGGGTAGAGAATGCGACTCTTGATCTTGGGGTTGTGTGCTCAAGCCCTGCGTTGGGTGTAGAGATTACTTAAAAATAAAATCTTAAAAAAAAAAGCCAAGTGAATAGATAGGTTTTTCTGTGGTTGGAAATAGGGAGCCATGGAAAATTTTTGCTATGAAGGTAAGGTGGGCCGTTATATGCCTGATAGGGGAAGAGGGCAACTAAGAAGCCAGAGAAGTCAGGAAATGGGTAAAAATTCTGGACTAGCTTGAGAGGTGACCAGCTGCTGATAATGAATTGGGTTGTCCCGACTCTCAAGGCTAGTTGCAAGAGAAAGTGGGAGAGAGGAAGCAAGGATGGAAGAAGGTCTTCAAAGGCATTTTGCTTTCTTCTGTTTTGCTGATAGCTTACCTAGAAAGGAAGTATTACAAAAATAATAATTCATGTTTTCCCTCGGAGGTTTTATAACTGGAATTGATGGACGTGACTGTATTTAAAATCTCCCTTTTTTTCAAAAAAAATTAAAGAGTTTTCTGCTCAAGGGCTGTGACCCAGCTTACTCAGTAACAAAGACACGTCTTAGGCAGTCTCAAACACAAAGTGAATAGTTCATCCTATTTGTTATGTCAAAGTTGTCACTGAAACCTACTGTTTTGTGAGAGAAAGGGCAAAATCGGAAAGTACCTTCAGGTAGGAATGACCTTTCAAATGTTAGTGATGTTACCATAGTCCCTGTTTAATGGTATCGTAAGTGGCATGTTCTAGTTAATTTCCACGTAATGTCAGAAGGTTAAGCTCTTGACCTGATGTTCGTCATCTCTTCTGTAGGATGTTTTTTACTTTGGCCACATCCTCCTCCTCAACATTTATCAGAATTGCACAATGAGGAAGGTGTCCTGCTAGGTCCTTAATTTGATTTGCTGTCCTGCCAGCGTGAATAACCACTCCCCTTTTGGTTTACAGCTCAAACATTTCCAATGATTCTTTGATGTTGAATTTGGAATCTTGACCTCACGCTTTGGAGTTGGAGCTACTTTTTTTTTAAGATTTTATTTATTTATTTGTCAGAGAGAGAGAGAGAGAGAGCGAGCGCACAAGCAGAAAGAATGGCAGGCAGAGGCGGAGAGAGAGAAGGCTCCCTGCTAAGCAAGGAGCCCGATGCGGGACTCGATCCCAGGACTCTGGGATCATGACCTGAGCTGAAGGCAGTGGCTTAACTGACTGAGCCACCCAGGCATCCCACGGAGCTACTTTTTTATTCCTGTGATTCCAGTTGTGTTTCTGTCTTTAACTGTATCTTTATAATTTTGTCTTTAATTCCATCTCACTGCTTTGGGTTGTTTTTCAGTTTTCTACATTAAAACAGCGAGCTCTTGGGAAAAGCTTTTGTTGTTCACCAGGGCCCCTTTTTTGTATGACTTAAGATAAAGAATTAATAAGCAAATAATTTAATAACCAGAATACCCTCAAAAATGTTTTTAAAAATTTTTTAAAGATTTCACTTATTTATTTGAGAGAGAGAGAGCATGAGAGTAGGGTAAGGGGCAGAGGAAGAAGCAAACTCCCCACTGAGCAGGGAGCATGGTGCGGGGCTCGATCCCGGGACTCTGGGATCATGACCTGAGTCAAAGGCAGACGCTTAACCAACTGAGCCATCCAGGAACCCCTCCCTCAAAAATTTTAAGAAGAAAGGCTATTGATATAAATGAAAGATGAAATCACAGGGATACCTGGGTGGTAGCTCAGTCAGTTGAGCATGGCTCTTGATTCCGGCTCGGGTCATAATGCCAGGGTCCTGAGATTGAGCCCCACTCAGCAGGAAGTCTGCTTGTCTCCCTCTCCCTCTGCCCCCCCGCCACTTGCACATGCACATAGTCTCTCTCTCTTAGAATCTTCTTTTTTTAAGATTTATTTATTTATCTTCCCCCCTTTCTCTTCTCCTCCCCTCCACTCAAGCATGAGGACACATTCCCTATCCTTAAAAAAAAAACAACAAAAAGGAAATCACAAAAAAAAGGAAAAAAAAAGAAAGATGAAATCACATTTTTTTGTTGGTGATTTATAGATTAAGGAATTTTTTTTGGCGACATGGGAACATTTTTTAATAACACAAATTATAGAAATAATACATATTTACTATGAACATCTATAAATTGCAGAAAAGGACAATAGGAAAATGAAAATCACCCGTAATTGATCCCCACCAGAAACACCACTGTTAACTAACGCCACCTATATATATATTTTTTTCATGCCACCTATTGGATCTGTTTGTTTTTTAGTAAATAATAACACCACTGCGTAATCATGTCTTAACTGCTCTTTTCCCATAAGATCTTGGTAACTTTATTATATTTCTTCATAGGATTTTATTTATTTACGCAACTGTCCTATTGCTGAAGATCTGCATTTCCAAACTTCTGCGATTTCAAACAATGCTATTATGAACATCTTTATACCTAAACCATTGTGCATAATTCTGATTATTTCTTTAGGAAGTTTCTAGAAATAAATGATGGGGGTCCTTTGAGGGCCTTTAATAATTATTGCAAAATTGTCATTCCCAAGAAAATTTTACCAGTTTACTTTAGGGTGGAATTGTAATAATGGGCTTCTTAGTTACTTCAACAGGCAACCAACAATTTTCCCCACTCCAGCACAATACAGAGAAAGCCATGGTCCGTCCCCAGTTCGTAGTTGTCACTTAATGAAGATGTAGGGACTAGAAAGTACAAATGTCTTCAGATTTGTAAAATTTCAGTAGTGGCAAGTAAATTTTACTCTCTGCAACTGTTTTTTTGCAATGAGTGCTTTATGCCCACCATTATTATATTTTTTATAGCACTTCCAGGTTTTTTGGACACTATTTATCCCATGCATCTAGAAGTTTGACATCACTAATTAGATCATTCTCTTGTGCTTCAGTGCAGAAAAGGAAACAGCCCTGTAACAAATCATTTTCTATGATTATTTTTACCCATCTAGATAAGACATGGGTATAGCCTTTGTCCAGTTTTTTTTTTAAATGTTCTTTTTTTTAAATTTATTTATTTGTCAGAGAGAGAGGGAGAGAGAACGAGCAAGCACAGGCAGAAGCAGAGGGAGAAGCAGGCTCCCTGCCGAGCAAGGAGCCGGATGTGGGACTCGATCCCAGGACGCTGGGATCATGACCTGAGCCGAAGGCAGCTGCTTAACCAACTGAGCCACCCAGGCGTCCCTGTCCAGTTTTTTATAAGAGGATCACACAGCTATTTCGTGTTTTACATTTTAATGTCCTTTCTAGTTTGCATTCCAATCTGTGCTAGATTTTAGTTTATTTGGAAGTCCTGTAAGATACAGTTGACTGTTTCAGAATAGCCCTTTCAGGCTACGCCAGTTAGTCAAAATCAAAGAGCCCTTGTTAAGCACTGATGATAAGTACAAAGGTGTACATGCACACGAGCTCCTCAGTTCATCAAATGTGTTTTCCCATCCTATTGTTTCTGCCAGGGAGAAAAAGAAGTCAAATTTGCTCATTCCTTGATGAATTCATTCATTCAATAAATGCTTATCGAATGCCGTATTTACCGAGCATTGGGCTGGCATGGGAATAGACAGATGGGCAATACGGGTTTCCATCTTTGGGGGTACGCCAAGCAGAGGGAGACACATACAGCCCCCACAGGTGAATGCTCGGGGTGGGGGTGGTGGGTGCTGAGAAAGATAGGTTCATCTCCAGAGAGGAGAGGAGGATAAAAGCGTCACCTGAGGGCCTCAAAGAACCTGAACAAATATTTAGTGAGAGGATTTATTGGAGAGTTAATTGGCCAGTTCAAATATTTTTCCTTAAATGTAGCTCTAAGTGGTTGAAATTTAAATCTGCGCTCTAATATACATAGGCCATTGAAATTTCAGTTTCGCTCTTCTTGTTGTTGGCCCTAAAATGGCAGCGTGGTGGAGGCCACTTGGCTGCCTAAGCCCCCTTCAGGGCAGTTATTGCCCCACCTGCCGAGGGGGCTGGCCGCCTGCTGGTTCACTGTGGAGTCCCTCTGTGGAAATTGCCTTTGACTGAGGGGAGCCGACTCACCCAAGAGCATACCCCTTCCTTTGGGGGCACCCTGCAACAGATGAGGGGATACAGAGGCCTGGCCCCCTTGCCTCACTTCAGGACAACTCTGATGGGCCCTCTCAGCTCTGGAGCTCCCTGTGGGATTGACTGAGGCCTCTGTTGTGACTGCATCTCAGTTCAGCCCTCTGTCCTGCTCCCCTTACTTCTTGACACCTATTGAACCCTGATGTAGCTCCTATATGTAGATCTGCCTCAGAGGCTGCTGGCCATGGACCCTAACCTAGACAGACAAGAGCTGGACGTATTTTCCTTCTGTCCATCACAAGACTTTCTAACCATGAAGTTTGTGTCAGTTGGAACAGAGGCCCAGGGAGAGTGCTGAGCTCCATCAGTTCTGGATCTTTTAGGTGCCCTGTGCCCCCAGAACAGGGTGGAGTGTGGAGGGTGACCTTTACGCTGGCCCCAATAAACTCCAGGGGATCTAATTCTCTTAACACTCTGGGCTGATTTAGAGCGGAGATTCATAACCTCTTATCTGGAATTGTTACAAACATAGTTCTCTTCCCTTATTGAAAACATCTGTGGCAGTGTAGCCAAGGGATAAATAAGGAACAAACAACCATAATCTTGAGGACTAGACATACAAGGTCGTGGACTGTCCATCTATCCCAGGCTACCATTTTGGGCCCAGCACAGATTCTGGGTTCTTTTTTTTTTTAAGATTTTATTTATTTATTTGACACAGAGAGAGAAAACACAAGCAGGGGAATGGGAGAGGGAGAAGCAGGCTCCCTGTTGAACAGGCAGCCCAATGCGGGGCTCAATCCCAGGACCCTGGGATCATGACCTGAGCTGAAAGCAGACACTTAACAACTAAGCCCCCCCAGGTGCCCCTAAATTCTGGGTTCTTAGCAAAATAGTACTGTTGGTGCGTACCCTTCTTCTTCCCATAATCCTGCTACTGTTTTATGCAGCTTCCCATAGGATTTCTCACAGGGAATTGAAGATACTAAAAGTGGTTGTAAACATGGGCAACAGAATCCAAGATGGTTGAGGGAGAAAGTGAGAGAGCTGATCGGTAGCGTTTGAGTGGCAAAGTTTACAGGTTGGCAGGCTTTGGTCAAAGGACATTCATTAATAGAGAGATCTGACAAATGAATTAGAAAAACAAATGAACTAGAAAGATCGTGCTCGTGAAGGCGTGTGTTGTAGGATTTTGACAGGTAAACTTTTGACTATACTTCTTGGAAATGACCGCTGATAGCATTTAAATGAGTTATAATGTTTTGAGTTAGCATGTCCAAAGTTCTATCCTCTGTGCACTTGAACAGATGATTTAAGAGTAGAGAGAGAGAGAGAGAGAGAGATATAAAGATCCTGTTCTTCCCATGCCCCACCAAGCCAAACTTTACAGAGCTAGACCGTTAGTATTACGATGATATTAACACTTTGAGGATTCTGTTCTCTGATTGAAAAAGACAAAACACCTTACTTATGGAGATATCTGTAAAAGGAAATCGTAGGCTAGTTTCTAATTCTGTGATGCAGCCCCTTATATATTGCTGTTTACCTCACATCTTGGCTGGTAGCAGGCCGATCTCTTTCTGTGTGCCTGTTGTTAGCCTTTCATCTAGAAAACATGAACGAGTGCCTTCTACGTGCTAGATGCCAGCAATGAACATCAGGAAAGCGTTCCAGCTTAAACACACGCACATACGCAAGAAATGAGGTGAAATTACATTTCCTGTGCCTTTTCATTGTTGGCTTGCGCATACAAAAAAAAAAAGTCCTTTTTAGATAAAGGATGCCTCCTGTGTACCTTTACAGAGCTCACCTTTGGGCCAAAGTCAGAATGGATGCTGAGATGACTCCGGTCTTGGTTTCCAGGTGCTGTGTCATCTGCTAATTTTTTTCAGGCTTACTCATAGGTGGGATGATCTTTTTGGCCTCCTGAGGGGTGAAATATCATACATGCCTTTTATTTCATCGGAAATCGGGCTGCACGCAGCTGTGGTCAGAGTCTGAAAGGAAATCACGTGGTCCTAGTTGATAAAACGCAGAACATCCAAAGTATACTGCCTGTGATCTGCTTTTCTCCTCTTGTTCCTCTCTCTCTGTTATCATGGAGAATGTTTCCAAGGGGAAAATGAGTTTTCTGTAGATAAATCAGTCTGCCGGTCCGCAATATTGAGCTTCCAGCAGACAGGTCTGAGAAATGGGAAAAAGTACAAAGAGGTTAAGATGACCCTAAGTGGGCGCGGCAAGCAAAAACAGTTTGTGCAGAAGAAAAATCGTCTGGGACTTGGGCTTGCTTTATTCCTGGGTTTTAGTTGGCGAATAAAAACTCTGAAAAGCTGGTGAAAATGACCAAACATTTTTTTTTTCTCCTCCCGTGTTCTTTTAAAGGTGTGTTTCAGGAAACCTGTCTTTTTTTTTTTTTTTTTTTTTTACCAAATGTATCGAACTTTATATTTTTTTTTTTCATTTTTTTTTATTTCTTTTCAGCGTAACAGAGTTCATAGTTTTACACCACGCATTGCATGGAGCACTGGGTGAGGAAACCTGTCTTTTAAATCTGGTTCCCTTCCTTCTGGATGAATTCCTGTGGAAGGAATTTGCGGGTTTCCAGATCGCTGGGGAATAAGTTTAAAACCAATCTTTAAAATTAAAAGCATTAGTGAATTTAAGTTTCTGGTGAAGATATATATGTGAGGGCTAAGATGTTTGTATCCTTTTTCTTTGAAAACAGGGCTTGGAAAAAAAAATGTGAGCACTTAGAATTTAAGCCTGTCCTCAAACCACGCGTTCTATATACAAAGTCTTGGCATTGGTTTTTAATATTTTTCAAATATAAGGAAAGCTATAGTGATGATGAGAAGGGACATCTGCAAATAACTTGCAAAAGTGGGAGCTTATTCAATTGCTGCTAAAATAATTGCAGGTATGGGCGAAGAACAAACAAAAAACACAGATGCAAAGCGTAGTAATAATATTTGATCGGTACTTCTCAAGGTCCTTGGTTGCGTGTAATTCTTATGCACGTGAGAAAATCAATATTAGATTTTTCGTTCTCAACAAATCCATGCTTCTTATAAGGTGATATGTGCAGTCTTTTGATCTGTGTAATTTTACATTAAGTGAAAGGTCGGAAAGAGATGAGGAACGAAACACAGGTTGAGAGCTTGTATTTCTCTCACACTGTTATTTGTCTGGTTGGATATCGTGTGCTACATCTTTGGTACCTGAGCTTTGTGGTACAGAATGATTCAGGGTATTTGGCCCCTATAAACATTTATTCAACTAATAGTGTTTTCCAGAGTAGTGCCCACAATCTAAGGAAAGATTTTTCAGCTTCTCATGCTCTGTATTAACTGGACATTTGAAGATATCATTTCTTTTCTTTTCTTTTTTAAGATTTTATTTATTTATTTGAGGGGGGGAGAGAGAAAGAGCACACAAGCAGGGGGAGAGGCAGAGGGAGAGGGAGAAGCAGGCTCCCTGCTGAGCAAGGAGCCTGATACGGGGCTCGATCTCGTATCTTAAGGTTCTTAAGGTTGATGTGTTCAGCCACATTAAGGACATCCACACTGTTGTACAGCCATCACTGCCATCCCTCCCCAGAATTTTTGTCATCACCCTAAACTGATGTCCTGTCCCCATTAAACATAGATTACCCATTCCTTGCTCTCCTTAACCCCTGGCAGCCCTCATTCTGCTTTCTGCCCCCTGGCCCCCTGAATTTGACTACTTGAGGAACTTCATATGAATGGAATCATACAATATTTGTCCTTTTACATCTGGCTCAATTCACTTAGCAAAATGTCTTCAGGGTGTACCTACCCAATCCATTCTTACACTAAAGGAAGAATAATTTGGTTTTAATGAGAAAAAAAATTCAACTTTTAATATTTTCAAGCCACAAAAAGTGTTTATGGCCGGAAGCGAGGCAAATGAAGTTGTTCAAAGACAAAGCTAATTATCTGTTGGCCTTCACCCCATCCTAACCCTCCTGAGGTGACTCTTACGAATATTTTGGCATATATCCTTCCAGACTGTTCTCCTGGCAGGGCAATCTTTCTAAAATATAAATCTCATGAGTTCCTCCTCTGGTTCAGACCCTTTAGTGGCTTCCAGGATTACGTCCAGAATGATGGCTGTGGCTCAGACACCGGAGGCCTGACCCCTGCCTACCTCAGAAACATCATTGGCCACCAGTGTCTTGTCTTGGCTCTGCAACCACACCAGCCCACGTGTGGCAAGTCCTCGAATAATCCACCTCAGGCTCCCCCCACCGGCCACTTTGGTGACTCTTGACCATCTTTCAGAATTTACTTTAACCCACTGAGCCACCCAGGTGCCCCCAGAATTTACTTTAAAACTAATTTTGGGGGATGCCTGGGTGGCTCCGTCGGTTAAGCGTCTGCCTTTGACTCAGGTCATGATCCTGGGGTCCTGAGATGGAGCCCCACATCAGTGTCCCTGCTCAGTAGGGTGTCTGCTTCTCCCTCTGCCATCTCCCCTTCCTCCCACAACTCCTGTGCTCTCTCTCAAATAAATAAAATCTTAAAAAAAACTCGTTTTTTTAAGATCTCCATATCTGACAACCTTGTGCAAACTACACTGTGCTCCCCAGTTCTACTCTCCCATGGCATCTGGTTTTACACCTTTTCTGTCCTCCCAACTGTAAGGCCCAGGAGGACAGGCACTCTGTCTCCCACACCACGTTGGACGGTGCTTCTACCTGATGGATTCACAGTCAGTATTAATTTGTTTATTGACTCTTTCCTTAAGAACTACATGAACAACTTTGGTTTTAAATTGCCTTTGTATCTTTCTGTGTTACCCACCTCTTTGGAATTACTTTAATACGATTTTTATGATGGGTGTCTACTCAACCCATCATACAAGTATTAAACCACCTAGTTGTAGGAAATTGTCTTTTTCATGAAGGGGGTGTCCTTACTTGCCCTGAGTTTCCGTGTCCCGTTTTCGACATCCGGGTCCTCAGCACTTATCTGAAGGCAGCTAGTTCTCGAATCTACCATGCTTTAGAGCACAGTTCCTTATCTGCGCTGCCCACATGCCCAGAACATTGAAAACTGAAACTGTTCTCTCGAGATTTCAGCAAAACCTGGCCAGAACTGATGTGTCGTGTTTGCTTTTAGTCCTATGTTTGACTGCAGACATAATCGGGTGATTTCAAAGCGGTTGTCCCAGCTGTCACGAGGACTCTCCGTAATACATGTCTCTGTACTGGGTTGTCTCTCTAAAATCTGAAAAGAATTGAAGTTCTGAAATGTCTTTGTTTCCAAGGGTTTCAGATCAGGGAAGCCTTCTAAAATAGAAAGCAGAAGGGCGGCATATGCAGTGAAAACTAGAATACCGAAAATGAGGCGGCCATATACTGTTAGGGTCATCGTGAAGTTTTTGTTTGTTGGCTGGCACTTTGTTGGTAATGCATGTGGCTCATTGTTCTCAGAAAAGAGACTGTTCCCTGACTATTCTCACTGAACTTTCAGCAAAAAGTTAATGCCTGGGAGTGCCAATAAATTTTCCCTGTTTTAAGCTTTTGGTACTTTTATGGCAACGTTTTCATGGCGTCTGCTTTTCTGCAGAGTAGGGCCATCACGAAAACTGAACCCCAGGGATGCCTGGATGGTTCAGTTGGTTAAGCATCTGTCTTCAGCTCAGGTCATGATCTCAGGGTCCTGAGATCAAGTCCCGCATCCGGCTCCTTGCTTAGAGGGGAGTCTGCTTCTCCCTCTCCCTCTCCCCCCTGCTCATGCTCACTCACTCTTTCTCTCTCAAATAAATAAATAAAATCTTAAAAGAAATAAACTGAAAACTCCCTGTTTAAGATGGGCCACAGCTATTATGGCAATTTAGGGAGAAATTGGCATTATTTGTGAACGCTTTTAGTCAACAAGATCTAAATTCTAAAGCCATCTCTCTGTGTTGGCTAAACATAACTGCAGAAATTTTCTTTTAATGACTTGACCAGTTATCTTTTCAGAGCTTTCCAGTGGGGCAAGGTATGAATATTAGTTGAGAAGGGAAGTGTGAAGTGGCCCATGAGCCTGGAATTACAGATCAGGATGCCAAATTCAATCCCTTAATTGTTGAGCAACAATTACATTGCATTCATCAGTTTAGAAAGCACAATATAAATAATGTTATTAAGTTCCAAATTTCACAGGACAATTTAATAAAGATGTATTGGTGGTGTTGAAAGAAAAAGCAATTAAGGGAAACAGCTCCCAAGTTTTGAAAAAATAATATACATCCTTCTCTCCCTTCCCCAATCTGATCATTTGGTTGTAATTGAAGTAAATTTCATAAATAGCATGTAGTTCATTTTATTTTTATTTGGTTTGATATACAGTTGACCTTGCAAAAACAATTCTATCAATTGGCCTGCATAGAATATTTTTTCTGAAATCCAGAGGGTTAGTGGCAATATGAAGGAACATAGATGTGATTTATAGACAGTTTAGACAATTATGTGACTCTGCTTTATTTTAGGTCTCTAAGAAGTATAAATTTATAACAAAAGTAAACCATTTATGCAGCGAATCCTGGAAATAGTCTAGTAAATAAAACCACTTGCATGAGCTCATGACTAAATAAGTTATTTTTTATACTACTTCTGGATGAACTATCTGGGTGAATAATTTCATTTTTTAAGTCCTACCACCCAAAACAACCACTCTCGGGGCACCTGGGTGGCTCAGTCGGTTAAGTGTCCAACTCTTGATTTCAGCTCAGATCTTGATCTCAGGGTCATGCATTCAAGCCCCACGCTGGGCTCCACACCGGACATGGAACCTACTTAAAACAAAACAAAACAAAACAATTGCTCTTAGTAGTTGGGTGTATTTTCTTCCAGCCTTTTTTGTGCACTTGTTTTCTCTGTGTGTGTGTGTGTGTGTGTGCACACCTGTGCCACACATTTATATTGATAGTCATATTACAGTCACAATTTTATATCTCTTGCCTGATATTAAAACACAAGTATTTTTCACAATATTGCAGTCTTTCTGAACATAATTTAATTAATATCAAATAGGTGTGTCATAGCTTACTTAACCAATATGAGATTATTGGACATTACATATTACATGTGAGTTATTATAAATGACATGGCACTAAAGATCTGTGGAATAATAATTTTTCTATGTGTTGGTATTATTTCTTAGAATTGAATTATGGAGTAACAGTTTCTGATTTAAAGAAATGGACAGTTTCAGGCTTTTGCCAAATTGTTTTTCTCAACTGTTTTACCAATGATTATTTCAGTCAGAATTTTTCTATCATGTTGTTGGTGGCATTTAATATCATAGCCTTCTTTTCTTTCAGTCTTGCAAACTGAGAGCAAAAATGGTATTTCTCACTGTTTCAAACTGAGAGCTGAAAATGGTTGTTTTTCTTTTTTAATTACTAGTCAAGTTGAAAAATCTTCTTAGGTCTATTATTCAATTATATTTTCTGGGAGGGCTATCTTTAGTCCAAAATTTTTTAAAGATTTTATTTATTTATTTATTTATTTGACAGAGAGAGAGAAAGAGAAGAGAGAGAGAGAGAGACCGTACACACAAGCAGGGGGAGCAGCAGAGGCAGAGGCAAAAGCAGGCTCCCCAGTGAACAGGGACCCCAAGGTGGGGTCGATCCCAGGATTCTGGGATCATGATCTGAGCCGAAGACAAGATTTTTTTTTTAAGATTTTATTTATTTATTTGACAGACAGAGATCACAAGTAGGCAGAGAGGTAGGCAGAGAGAGGGGGAAGCAGGCTCTCCGCTGAGCAGAGAGCCCGATGAAGAGCTCGATCCCAGGACCCTGGGATCATGACCTGAGCCGAAGGCAGAGGCTTAACCCACTGAGCCACCCAGGCGCCCCGTCAGATTTTTTTTAAAGATTTTATTTATTTATTTGACAAAGAGAGATCACAAGTAGGCAGAGAGGCAGGCAGAGAGAGAGGAGGAAGCAGGCTCCCCGCTGAGCAAAGAGCCTGATACGGGGCTCGATCCCATGACCTGAGCCGAAGGCATAGGCTTAGCCCACTCAGCCACCCAGGTGCCCCTTGAAGACAGATGCTTAACTGACTGAGTCACCCAACCATCCCCAGTTCAGTTTTTTTACTGACTTGTGGTTAGAATATGGGGTGGAATCCATTCTTCTTTTTGAATGAGCTGGTGTTTCTGTTTCTGAACGGATAGGCAACTAATACTAGAAACACTTTAGCCAAGACTTTGAAATGTTCATGATGCCCTTGTAATGCATGTAGTCCTCTGTGAGCCCCTCAACCCCTTTTAGTGCAGAGATCTCACACCCAGGGCTTTGGCCATTAGCCACATGGTGATTCTGATACTGTAATTAAAATGGCCTAATCCAATAAGGAAACTTTCTTGAACATGCTTTCCTTGTGGTATTATTCTATGTAAAGTTTGTGTGGTGATTCGACAACTTTTACAAAACTCTGGGGGAGGTCGGTGGTTTCAAAACTCACCTGTACTAAGGTCACATGCAAATCTCTGTATACTTTTGGCCACATCAACATACAGGAAGATAAATAAACACTGGCATTGTGTTTGGGTTCATTAGGAGAGACAGAAGGAATTGGGGTGGGAATATGGGCCTTGTAAGACGCAGAGCTAAGAATGAACGTGGAGACACTGTCACAAAGATCTATACGGAGGAAAGGAACTCCGGAAGTTAGGACTCATGGAATCAAACAGAAATTCAGAGGAATGAAGGGGTACAGAAAAGCATGACATGACAGCATAGCTTTCCAGTTTTAAAATCTGCTACTAAAGGCTTTTATTTTTTTGAAAGAGAGAGAGAGACAGAGAGAGTGAGAGAGCATGAGCAGAGCAGAGAGGAGAGGGAGAAGCAGACTCTCTGCTGAGCAGGGAGCCCAACTCAGGGCTCAATCCCAGGACCCTGGGATTGTGACCTGAGCTGAAGGCAGAGGCTTAGCCAACTGAGCCACCTAGGTGTCCCTGTGCTACATCTGTTTTTGTGTCGAAATGCGTTCTGATGAAGTCACCGGCGTAAGTCCTTTGTGAAATATGAGCCCTTCTTCATCCTTCACAAATGAACTCATTGACTTGTCTGAGTTCTTTCCCACCAGTAACTGTTATTTCTTAAGGAGACCTACATGCAAGGTGTTCTCCCAGGTGCTGGGGATAAAACAGGAAACAATAGAAGCAAGATCCCCGTCCTCACAGAGGTTATAATCCAGTGAAGAAGGTCACACAACAAATAGCAATGAATCCATCAAATAAATACTACCTACTTACAAACATAATACATACATAATACATACCTACCTACATACATACATACAAAGTACCAGCAGGGGTAAGTAGTCCATGAAAAATAAGATAGAGGGGGTGATGGAGCAGAGTCAAGAATACCTCTGCCTTAGAGGTCAGGTAGAAGCCGAGACACGAGATTTTGAACATGTAAATATCAGGAGGAAGAATATTACAGGAGATGGGAACAGTCAGTGCAAAGCCCCTATGTTAGGAACAAGTCTGACATGTTCAAATAACAGAAAGAAAATCAATATGGCTGGAGTGGCATGAACAAAGGGTAGTAAGACGAGATAGGTAGGCGGGGATGAGGTCCTCCGGGGTCTTGTAAGTGAAGTAATGACAGGATCAACTCTTTTTTTTTTTTTTTTTCAAAGAACATGTTTCAAATTTACTTTTCTTACTTTTTACATTTTAAAAATTTACACATAATTTAAAACATAGGTATGTGTAACTTCCTAATGTTATCAGGGTCGCACTAAGCCACTGTCTTACATCGCTGCATAATCCTTTTTCTTTTTTTTTTTTTTTTTTTTTTTTTTTTTTTTTTTTTTTTTTTTTTTATATTTTTAATTTTTATTTTTTTATAAACAAATTTTTATCCCCAGGGGTACATGCCTGTGAATCGCCAGGTTTACACACTTCACAGCACTAACCATAGCACATACCCTCCCCAACCCAA
Source organism: Mellivora capensis (assembly GCA_004024625.1). NCBI lineage: Eukaryota > Metazoa > Chordata > Mammalia > Carnivora > Mustelidae > Mellivora > Mellivora capensis. The sequence continues at coordinate 27,873 of PISX010024411.1, forward strand.
TGTCCTTTACCCCACCCCCCTTTCCCGACCCCCTCCCCCCCGCAACCCTCAGTTTGTTTTGTGAGATTA
>PISX010024412.1:0-27946 GCA_004024625.1 Mellivora capensis
TTTTTTTTTTTTTTTTTAAGATTTTATATATTTATTTATTTGACAGAGAGACACAGCAAGAGGGGGAATACAAGCAGGAGAGTGGGAGAGGGAGAAGCAGGCTTCCCGCTGAGCAGGAAGTCCAATGCTGGGCTGGATCCCAGGACCCTGGGATCATGATCTGAGCAGAAGGGAGCAACTTAACTGGCTGAGCCACCCAGGCGCCCCTTCCTTTACATTCTTGTGTCAAAAATGGGGATGATGTTCCCACTCTTTCTTGGAAGCTAACTAGCTAGCTAAGTTTCTACTTTTGACACTACTGATCCCAAGGAAAATAGGAAGTGGCTTATCTATTGGAAATCATGCTCCTTATTTTGTTGGTGATGTTCTTCCTCTTTTCCTTTACCCTCCCATCCGTACTCAGAGAATTCAGACTGACAACTGAACCTTATCAGAGCATGAGGAAGAGCAGAGATAATAGCCCTTGTGGCTGAGACACCTCACATGGTTGGAATGACTCAGTTGCCAGCATACGTAAAAGAACCCAACAGCATCCATCAGCCTCCATTTGGCCATCGGTCTCTTTCCTGAGCACTCCTACTGGGGTTTCTTTTTCTGATCTCCCTCACTTCATTTTCCAACTAGACCGGTCACAGTGTCCAGTGTTCCTTGAAGAGGAGATTTTTATTCCTTGACCCCTTGAAGATACTCTTTGGCTTTGGTTAAATCTTTTCTGATATTCCAGTCACCTCATCAATTAACTTAAATAGATCCAACTGGCTCATGGTTAGAAGTCCTGATTTGTCTCTCCCTCTCATTGCTGCTGTTCCTGAAAGAGACTGTTTCCAGGTTTTTAGCCTTCCATGTACCATCATCTCTTCCCTAGCTCTGTCAGTCAGCTTCTGTGAAATTCAATTGCCCACCCTCCTCTCATCTCCCCCTACTTTTTCCTTCTGTTTCTCAGGAAATACTCTTCAGTATGGCCCTCTCAACAGTATGTCTGCACTCCCTGGCCTGGACTTCCCCTTTGTCCTGACAGCCTTCTCCTTTAGGCATTTATTTTGTATATGTCTATGCATGTTTACCTCATGAAACTTTTCTAAAAACAAAAACCAAAACAAAACTTTCTACTATTGCATAAGCAGTGTCGGTTACTTGTGTAGTTTTTAAAAGATTAAGAAAAGAAAGGCATATTCCTACCACCCAGGTGGGATCACTTGGTCTTCCACTCGTTGCTCCTTCAGGTATTAAAAGGCACCTGTTGTAATCCTCCACAAATCTTGTTCGGAATAAACATCCCTGGTCTCCTCCACACAATCTCCAGAGAGCTGGTTTGAGCCCCTCATCACCCAGGTCTCCAGCCCTGGCCCGGTTCGATTGGTATTTCCCGATTCACACATGGCACCACTCAGAACGGAGCTGACCCGGGCACTCCATAGGTGTTGGCTACTCCCCTATGAAGAGAGCATCCTTACACCCACTCTGACCTTCTCCCAATGGACTGAAACTCTTTAAATTTTGTAGACATCTCAACCATTTTTTTTTTCTAAATATTTTATTCATTTATTTGGCAGAGAGAGATATCACAAGCAGGCAGAGAGGCAGGTGGAGAGAGAGAGGAGGAAGCAGGCTCCCTGCTGAGCAGAGAGCAGATCCAGGATCCTGGGATCATGACCTGAGCGGAAGGCAGAGGCCTTAACCCACTGAGCCACCCAGGTGCCCCTCAACCATTTTTAATTCGTGTATTTTAACTGATACTAGTTTCTGTTCTTTATTGTCCACCAAAAGATCATGAAAGATTGTGTTGGTTTCTGAAGTCCAAATCGATGTTCTGCCTGCAGTGTTTCTTTCACTTGGACCAAAAGAGGGATGGGGGCAAGTTGGGGATGACATGGTGTACTCTCTCAGAGGATCCAGGCAGATGACCAGTGATCTGGGCTTTCTTTGATTAGCCCTCACAAGCCATTCTTTATGAGCACGCTCTAGAATCTTACTCCAGATTGATACCAAGCCACACTCCTCTGTTGACCGAGTCCATCGTCTCATTGAAAATCGGACCTGATTTGCCCATCTCCCATCTTTGGGCACATTTCTTCACTGTACTTGCTCCCAGATCCCTGACAGAACTATGGCAGCCTCATTTTTGAGGACTGTAGGGCCCCAAGAGGTAATCTGTTGAAGCCAGAGCACTTGATCCCATTTATTGTGGCAGAGCTCTCTTCTGAAATGATTTCTATCTTGGGCTTTACTTTTGTTTACTTGGGCTGAAATGAAATCTATCTTGGGCTTTACTTTTTGTTTGTTTGTTTGTTTGTTTTTCTCAAGGCTGTTTTCCCCTCCTCAATCTGACAGGTAAAATAGCAATAAAATAGTACTTATTCTGCTTTGTCGTCTGTCAGCATCACACCTTTGCTGTCAAGCAGCCAATTAGTCTCTTCCTCAGTTGCCTCCATTTTTCAAATATAACTAAGGCTAGTTCCGTTGTTTTTACCATATTCCGTAAGCATAAATCTATTTGAGGCTTCAGCTGTGTGAACACTTTTGATAGGTTGATGGTACTGTCCACCCTTGGCCTTCCCATCAGAAGTAATGGGTCTTGGGGCGCCTGGGTGGCTCAGTGGGCTAAAGCCTCTGCCTTCGGCTCAGGTTGTGATCCCAAGGTCCTGGGATCGAGCTCCGCATCGGGCTCTCTGTTCAGTGGGGAGCCTGCTTCCCTTCCTCTCTCTGCCTGCATCTCTGCTTACTTGTGATCTCTGTCTCTGTCAAATAAATAAAATCTTAAAAAAAAAAAAAAGAAGAAGTAATGTGATCTTAACTCCATACTATTGGCCTGAGTATTTGCAAAATGGCAAAAACATAAAGTCCAAAATAGGTTTCTTCACCTGTAAATGTCAGAGAGATTTCCTGTCTGCGCAACAAGAGCCATTAGGGAAGCTATAGAGGGACAACAACATTCTGCAGAGGTGAGTTAACTCTGCCTGATTTGGGGGATGTCCAGGAAGGAATAAGAAGCTGCCTGGACAAGACCTGGAAACTTATTTCTCAAGTCCTGTTCTGGACCCTGCCTACCAATCCCAAAAATGTAAAAAGAGAAATCTATGGACAGAGGATAAGACAGGGGAACACAAAAATAACAATTGTTGGCCTTCAACCGCATGACCTTCATGAGCCATGCTGACACGTGTCATGGTCTTCTTTTGTTGAAGCTGGAGTTGGGTGCAGGGCTTAGGACCAGTACAGCCTATCTGCCTCTTTCCCCCTAATCCTGGTGATGAGGGAAAGTCATTTTGGAGAGGCAGCACATACAGAAATAAAATGAGAGCCAGAACAAGATAACCCTCAAGTGTCCAGTCAGAACCAGTTGAAGTCAGAATAGCAGAAACACACCCTGAGTTCTCTTACCCGGCAAACTATTTAGAGGAGAGCCAGAATGGAGATAGGCAGAGAGTGGGGAGGGAGAGGGAGATTAGCTTTCTTCAAGGCAGTTTCCACTGCCGTGTCCACCTGGTTTACTGCTGCAGCGTTGTGAATGAGAGCATTTCGAAAAGAGAATGGAGTCAGAGAGAGATGCCTGGTGTGGCTTTTTGCCAAGAGAAAGCAGCCCTGAATTTTACCTGACAAGGTTTCTGGGAGCAGGGCAGGAGACTACCAAGAGTGAAGCCTATTGTATCCCCAGGCTCAGTCAGGTGCCTCTTATCCCTGAATCTAACCCACCCTTAGTAGAAAAGTGAGGAGATGTTAAGAGCTTTTCCTTCCCTAGTCCCATTTGAGAATTATTGTGCAGTTATCTACTCTTGGGGAACAACAACCCATATAATTATGTAAAAGCTCAGGAAATTCGTGTGACAAAGGTATTTCCCAGACTCTCTGAGCATGAATCTTTTTTGGTGGCTTCCTACTATTTATCACTCATAAGAGCGCTCCATGGAGGCCAACTTCAGTTCATTGACTTACTTGGTGAAGAGTTCACCAGGTAAATGAGGGAATGGACCCATCTTTCTATGTTCTCACTTAATATTTACACACTCCTTTTCTATCTACATTCCCTGAAGCATTTGTTTCAATTCCATAGTTTTGACTACCATGTAAATGTAACTATTCCCAAGTCTCTTTTTCTAATGCTGACCTCATTCTTGAGCATCACATCCACATTTCCAGCTGTGTCCTTACTAGTCCCTCTGCCTGAGCATCAGTTACATGCCCTGAATTCAGCATGCAAAGTCAAGAGGCAGTATCCTCTTCACCAGATTGGCTTTTTTCTGGTCTCCCTGTCATTAGTGATATCATCGCCCTCCAGGGACAAAGTTGGGAACCTCACTGGATTCCCAGACATTTTGTTTCCTTTACCCGGGAGGATATATTTAAAAATTATGTGCATATGATAAATACAGATAGAATAAAAAATTTTTTAATGTATATTATCTCTGAGACTTCTATCTATTCCCATAGACATAGTCCAGACTCTCATTTTTCATTTGGACAATTGCAATAGCCTTAGGTAAATTGTGGGGTAAGCAGGATTCTTGTAAGTAAAGGGAATTTGGCATGAGACCCTTTTATAAATCTTTGTCAAGATAAAATCTTAAATTACAGATATGCTTAGAAAAATGTTGAGGCGATTGCGACATTAATATTAATGAATAGGGTGGGGTTTTAAAGCTGGTGATCAAGAGAAGCAGGAATGTTCTAGTACTACTCTATCAATCTGCCTTGTTTTCTGTGGAATTCTAGAGGGATCTGAACACATGTCCCGAAATGACCATGGGAAATGAGCATACCATTTGATCATTAACGCCTATGGGAGGCCACCTAAGTACAATTTACTTTTTCATTTATGCAGTTCCTTAGGGTCACAGCAACTGTAGACAGTTACCGTACAAAACAACACCATTCCAAGTAACTGTTTCAGTTTGACTTGGGATATGTGAATTTCCTTTAATGATTCAGTCAGCATTGTTAATAAACTAGTGAAAAAAAAAACTAAAAAAAAAAAAGACAAAACCCCAAGCTATATGTAAAATCTCTTGCGCATAAACTCATCTAATCTGAAGAAAGTGGTATTGCCCTGTTTTTCAAATGGGGAAAACCAAGTCACAGAGTGGCTGCTGTTCCCAGCATAGCTAGTTCATAGCTTAAACTAGACTTTGAACTCCAGGCCCTAGTTACTTTCCATTCCACTTCCACCGGCTCACAAAACCTAACTGATGGTTATGTTCAGTGAATGAGAGATAGGCTTCCCAAGCCTTTGTCATGAAAGGAACTGGCACGGTATTATATAAGGAACTGGCGGGGTAACTATGAGCAGGTAGAACCAAAGAGGGCTTACAGAGAAGGCATCCAGCCTCTATCCTTACCACGGGCCACAAGCGAGCCCACCTGCCCTGTGAGGTGAAATCCTGCAGCTTAGTTTTGAACAGGGGCTCTGGCAGCAAGGATGCCCTGTTTACTTTCACAGTGTAGGTTGCAAGACCTTCTAATACATTACGCATTCTAGAATGAATTGTTCATGGATCTGACTTTGCCCTTACAGAGCAGATGTAGTTCTTGATTTATAGCACCATAAAGAGAAACAGTGAAGGACGCCTCAAGACTTGGCAGGCGATTATAGACAAAGCTCCCCCATGTCCTTTTGAATTCCAGGGGTGGGGACTCATGGTTTTCGATCAATGCATAATGTGAAGATCTGAAAACTTTTCCTGTTTCCAACCATAGAATCTTACTGATTTGATTTAAATAGAATTTCCTCTTGTTTGTTTTGTTCTGAGCAGGAAGAACTGGTCACCCGCCATTCTTTGAGTAAAACCATTTCAAATTGCGTGAAGGAGAGTGTGATCAAGTCATTCCTCATTCTTTCCTTCAGGCTGAAATACCACAGTTGTTTTAATTTCCTTAAGAGCATCTATTTTCTACCCCCTTGAGTTTTTTTTATTTCTCTTCTTGGGGTTCTGTTCATTTGTTCCATCGCATTGCTTTTTTAAAGTGAAGAGGTCATAACTGGACCCAGCTCTAACCTGCGTGTGACTAATGCAGAGCATTAGTAAAGAAGAGATTGCTTCCCAGATGCTGCATGTCCTACCTGCCTTGGCACATGAACACTGAGCTATTGTAGTCATCGTGTATTTTTAGAAAGGAAGGGGGATCCATCCTATTCCCAAATGACTACAGTAGAGAAAAAAAATAAAGTAAAGAAAAAAAAAAGGTGAAGTCCTGCAGCTTAGTTTTGAACAGGGGCTATGGCAACAAGGATGCCCTGTTTACTTTCACAGTGTAGGTTGCAAGGCCTTCTAATACATTACACATTCTTCGGTGGCCTCACCCAGTCTAGCTACTTGCTATGGGGAGAAAAATGTGCTCACTTGGGGGCTTGAGAAGTGTGTGTCCATTTGTGCTGGGGGAGCTGTGTCTTGCTGTGGATTAAAGGTATTGACCTTGCACTTGAGAAGAACCAGATACATACCCGGTGATGCAAATGGAAAATGAACCTTTAAGTGGTCAGTGTGTGTACTAAAATCTAAACACACAGGCAGAACTTTTCAGCAAAGTTCTTTTAAAACTGTGTAAAATGAGAAATGACAGTGGGATTTTCAGAAATGAATTTAGTTTGAACTCTGTGGTACTTGAAGAGAAAATTTTAAAACCCGCTGTTGGCAGTGGAAAATGGTGCAGCCACTTTGGAAAACCAATTGGCAGTTCCTCAAAAAATTAAACAGTTACCATGTGACTCAGCAGTCCCACTCCTAGGCATATAGCCAATAGAATTAAAAGCATAATCACACCAAAACTTGTAAATGAACATTCATAGCAGTGTTAGTCACAATAGCCAGAATGGGGGCAAATCAAATGTCCATCAAGTGATGAGTGGATACATAAAATGTGGTTATATCTATATAGTATCTATATATAATATCTATGTAGTGGAATATTCATTTAGCCGTAAAAAGGAAAAAAGTAGTGATGCATGCTATGACAAGGATAAACCTTGTAAACGTTATGTTAAGTGAAAGACACTGGGCACGAAAGGCTGTATATGATATGATCTCATTTATACGATATATCCAGAATAGGCAAATCCATAGACACAAAGTAGATCCGTGGTTGCCAGGGGCTGAGGGAGGGTGGGGGAACGGGGAGTGACTGCTGATGGGTACCAGTAGGGTGAGTGGTTCTTTGATGGGATGAAAATGTTCTGGAATTATATAGTAGTGACAACCTTGTGAATTTACTCAAAAATACCGAATTGCACACTTTAATTAGATGAACTTTATGAAATGTGGTTTATAGTTTTTTTAAAGTAGAACACATAGCCCCACTGTTCATTTATAGATGGATCCCTTGTTACTATTATTATTTTAAGAAATAATCACCTCAGAAAGTTTTCTTTAATGACTGAGGCTTTTATTACTTTGGGAAATGTCATGCTGGTGCATTGGGTTTCATGAATGTTGCTGGTAAAGCAAGATGCTTGTAGAAAGTGGCAGAAGTATGACATTGAGATATTATTCTGGGGACTATGAATACAGCCTGGGCTGGTTGTGAGAAAAACAAGAACATCCGATTCAGTTATAGCTCTTCAAATGGTCACTTATTTGTGCTACTATTCAAAGCTGGTAATTTTTTTTTCTCCTAACCGTTCTTTGGTGAATATTTTTGCTGGGAAACTTAACTGGGTGCTTGAGGTTCTGTTAAATGAATCATCGTATTTGCAAACTTTTTCTCCAGTATCCATTCTGAAAATGGAATGACTAGACACACACCCAAACTAATTCCAGGCTCGTGGGATTATTTTTTCCCTTCAGCTATTTTCTGGCACCTCTAATTAGCCTTGACAGCCTGGCTGTCCTCTGACGGTGGTAACCCCTGCTTGTTCCGTCAGCTGCCCTGCTTTCTTTTCTGTCGACACATTTCTAATACTGAAGGAGACAGATGCTTCTGCTGCATATGAACAGGACTCACAGGGTCTGATGCTTTTTGACAAAATGGATGCCTCCTCCTTGTACTTTGGGATTGATATACACTGTCAAAAAGGGTTTTCCGAATGGTTTCTCTTTGTCACCTTGTATCAGATTTTCTCCTCCATTCTGGAAATGTGCGGTTTAATGTTGCGTTTCGAATCACTTTCAACTGAAAAAGTGTGTAATGGAATCAGGGCATCCCATGAATACTCTTAACAGTGTGGAAGATGCCTTTTGTTTGCAGCTGTGCGTTCCAAGGGGACTGATGACAACAGTGAAATTACACTGGGGGGGCTTGCTTCATAATGGATTCCTTGTCCCTTATAATTTAAGAGATGCACCAAGGGTGACTTCTCCCATCCTCACGCTTCAATATTGGTTTGTACGTATTAGAATCTAAATTGTGGCGATTGCTACCTGAGAAGAAAAGCAGTCACTGTACCAGTTCGCCCCTGTTTCTCTACCCCACATACCTGAGGCTTATTTTCTGAATCGTTTAAATTTAGGCATGAAAGATGCCTGGGAAATGATCTGGTCCTATCTCTCCTTTTTCTAGGCAAGGACGTCAAGGTCCAGAGCCAAAGATGGGCATGAGGTAGGCCTGGCACCCACAGATTCTGATTCCCAGGCCAGGTCCATCTCTGCCATCCTGTGTGGCCTCACTACCGTGGGTAACGCACACATGCGTGCCTCCCTCCCATGCCGCGGGCTTTCAGAGCTGGGAGAGGGTTCAGCAATGAGCCATCACCCCACAGGACTTGTCAGTTAGTGCTTTGGCTTTCACAGCGTCACCTTCTGGGTAAAGTGTCTGAACTTACCACCACCCAGAGAGGATGGATAGTGCAGAACCTTCCTCCTCCACATTTGCATGTCATACATGTACACCTGCTTAATGACACACATGGTGGGTTCCATGCCACCGGGCTGGCTGACCTCTAAACAGTGAGAGATTGGAATGAAGTTCTTTGCTCTTGGGACTCTTTCAAAGGTGAAACTCAAAGCACTTTCTTTGCTGGCTGGCTGTTCCCATGCCTCAGAGAGAAGAAAAAATCGAGGGATGGCAAGAGGAAGCACCTTACTTTCAGTTCTGACTTCAGGAGTTAGCTTGATCCTTCACTTTTGTTTTGCTTGGAAGACTTTTCATACCTCTTATTCCGTGGAAACTGGACTGCTGGACCATTACCTGATTTTTAAGTGCAGCAGCCTGGCATTTCTTTTTCATTTCTGCTCTGCAGAGAGGGCACTAGCGTTAAACTTGGAGGGTGTGTGTGTGTGTGTGTATATACATGTATGTGTACTTACATGTGGGTACATATATATAAAGTCTGTATTTATAAATCTAAATCTGTATGTATACCCATTTTCCCCCACTCTTTGTGCCACTTGGAGAAAGCCTTCTATTGAGGCTGACAATAATATATTTATTAGTTGTCCCCTTATCATGTCTGTATGGCCTCTATTTGCAAAGTCACATAACTGTGAATTTGGAGATTTTGTTTGGTTTTGAGCCCAAAGGGTTTACCTTGTGGAGGCGGAAGGGCTGAGAGGCCATCTGCCCAGGCCTGTGCCCGGTGGAACATGCGCTTCTGGGCTTGCTGAGGGTCACAGGAAGGCAGCGCTGACAGAAGTTTTCCGGCATTTGCCCTGTGATTCTCCAAATGTCATCTTCTTCTTAAAACAATGTCATTTTTAAATGACATTTAAAAATATCTTACAACAAAGACATTTGGGGGCTTAACCAGTTTGTATTTTTATAACAAAATCCAGCCACTGGTTTCTCAGTGGCTCCTGATACAGCTGCGGGATCCCTTTGCTGTCGTTCTTGGGCCCTGACCGATGACCTCTGGCTGATGACCTCTGACGTGTGATTGGGTGCTGGGTAGAGTTCTGTGGACCTGTGCTTGGGGCATACAGGGTTTACAAAGATTGGTAGTGGAACAAAGATGAGTCTGCACTTAGTAGGACTTGAGGTCTTCTATGAGTATCTGGCCCAATCTGGGCAAAGAAAAGGAACATACATTCCTGGTAGCAGTCAAATAACAAAAAGATACGTGAGGCAAAATTAATTCTCACACTTCCGTACCTTTGTCCCTGCTCAGTCAAATGTATTTTTTTTTAATCCTGTCAAGCTGCCAGGTGGTGTGGTGGTCCAACGAGGACACTGCCCTAAACTGAAGGTAGCAGTCAACCTTTATTCACTTCCTGTAATCCTGAGGCAAGAGACAAAGAAAAAGAGACATGCCAGCTCCCAAGTGATCCGTTTTCCCCCCTGAAAGGCACCTGGGCAGGCGAGGCCCAGTTGGCATGCGGCACAGACCCAGGGAATCTTCTCACTGCTAAGGAGCCTTTGCTTCTGCCCCTGCCTTTAAAACCAGCGGACGGTGGGAGGGGGTAAGAAGGAGAAGGATTCAAAGTGGAAAAGTACTGAGTGAGAATGGAGAAAAGTGCCAGAGCCAGGATTCCCATGGAGCTGCCAGGGCTGGGAAGGCAGATTGGTGCATAAATGTGGCTGGTGGGGGAGGCTGCGTCTCCCTCCAGAGACTGAAGTGCACTGTCTGGACCCTCATGTGGGGGAAGGCAGCTTTCGGGGGAGGGGAGGCTGCCTGTTACTACCTTTGTACCTTTTGGACGTGGCTCCTGAAGGAGCACACCAGGTTTTGGCCTGGGATCAGGCCATATGATGGGGCCATATATGATCAGGCCATATATGGAGTATCTGTGTTTAGTTTCTGTTTTTATAGAAATGGGATTATGCTACGTATTACTCTGAAACTTGCTTTTCTCACATAACCGTACATCATGGATACCTCTTACTTAAACATACTTAACTCTTCTTTTTGTTGTTGTTGTTGTTTTGGGGGGTTTTTTGTTTATTTTGTTTTCTTAATGACCATATAATATCTTACGGATTACAAACCATTCAGTATTTCCTCTTTTGATAGACATTGAGACTGTTTCCAGTTTTTGTCGCAACAAATAATGTCAAGTATGAATTCTTGTCTGTATATCCTATGTACTGAGTTGTCTGTTTTTTTTAGGATATAGTCCCTAAAGTAGGGTGACTGAACCATCGACTGCATCATTATAATAGATTAAAAAGGTATAACCGTATACATTCCCATTAATTATGAGAATGGCTTTTCCTCTCACCCTATAAGAACTACTACCCATCGTTAATTTTTTCAACAAACATTTGCCAGTCTGATGAGCAAAAGTTATATGTTATTTTTACTTTAATTTGCATTTTCCTGGACTAGTGAGATTGAGCATCTTTTCATGTGTTTATTGAACATTTGCATTTTCCCTTCTGTCAGTTGCCTAATCATATCTTTTACCCATTTTTTTCCCCTTTGTTTGTTTGTCAGATGCCTCTTGAAGAGTGTCATTGCTACTCTGAGGTGGGATTTCACAGGAGTTGGTGTGATCCCCTTAACAGAAGTTGTAAAATCAAGTGAATATTTGAAACGAGCATCTCATTTGACCCCTTATTTTTCTTTTGACCGGTTAATGATTTGACTAACTTGGGGAACAAAATACCAGTCTTTTTGACTCCAAATTGGGACCTCAGATAAAGATAAAAATAGCCAGGTTTTCAAGAAATTGTTCTCTGAACTCAAAATTCTCATCAATTAGCAATAAATTGCTTTTATCCACGTGGCAAATGTTTGAAGAGGGTGGGAGAACATTTTAAAAACCATTAATGTCTTTGCCTTACATTCTCTTCTCCCATCCTTGCCATTGACTCCGAAGAACACGTAGACCTTACCCTTCACCACATTACAAATAAGGCTCCATCTATCTTGCTGGACACGAAATGAAAGCATGTGAATATCAGTTTCAGTCTCTGTGAATGAAAGGCTAGACTTAACTTTGGGGATTATGCTTAGGAACCACCCTCTATGGTAAGAGATACCAGGTAGGAAGTGGTTGCCCGTGGATTAAATCACCTCAACCCTAGGACGCCCCTCACTTAATCTTTGGCCAGTCTCTGAGTAAGGAAATGGAATGTCATCCAAAATCTGACTGTAGTCCTATCTCTAGGTCCAGATCTGATGGCTAAGAAGAAAGGCCAGGGCATCTGCCTAATTTTCCTTGATTCTTACTACGGCTACAGCTTCTTTTGGTTTTGTTTTAGATAGTTTTCCTTAAGAAAAACAGCCCATAAAATAACGAAGTGGAAGATACAAAGTATCCGAGGATCCCATGATGACAGAATGTAGCTTTAAAGCATTTCTCTGGTTTATTGGTTGTTTAGTGCAAGATTTGTCAGCCTTCACACGCACTCATTCCCTTTGAACCCCATTCCCTCTCACTGCCCTGCTCCAGATTGGAGACCAGCACTCTGACACATTGATCCTGAGATCAGAGGGATAAAAGAGCAAAAGATCAAAAGGAAGCCAGGAAGCACATAGGAAGAGGCATCATGAATTAGGGACTGGAAAGTCTGACTGCCAAACATGCTGTCATCTTTAATCCATGGGCGTCTCGTAATGGAAGAACTTGGTAGTTCAAACAGAACTGAAGAACGTTCTGTACATAGATGGATTTGATATAAAGATCTGTTTAAGAAAGTAATTAGCTAGGGTTAGCCCAGCGGCAAATACTGAAATTGAAGGCTGATATCTCTCTGTGTGTGAATTTAAAATTTAAAAAACAGACCAGAGTGGTGGCTGAAGGTCAAGGGTTCTGCCTCATTTGCCTTCATCTCTCGAGTCCCCTTTTTAGTGGTGATCTAACCACGATGACATCCTTTTACATTCATTGTCTTTTGTAAAACCAATGAAAAGGCATATTTTCGTTGGCATGGATATTTGAAGGTCTGGACTACACACAGTCAATTATAGACAATAATGTTACTGGGAAAAGTTTTATTCGAGGCCATCGCTCTGGATACATCTGTGGATCCTCCCAAGTGTAGCTCACTCACTCTTTATCCACATAATCATCTATCCATCAGCGGTCACTGTGTGTCTGTCACAGGCCAGGCATTGTGTGCTGAGATTCAGAGACTAGGCCGTAGGCGCCAGCCAGAGAATGTGCGCAGGTAGTTAAAGAAGCCATGGGAGCAGCCGCCATGGTGAGGATTGGTGATGGCTGTGACATACACACCATGGTACCACAGAAAAGGGGCCTCGGAGGTAAAGCAGGAGGGCAAGAGAAGGCATTCTCCTGGGCTGACTCTCGAGAGTAGTAGCTTGTCCAGAAGGGCGAGGTAGTTGTGTAAGAATAACGAGAGTGAGGCTTAAAGCCAGAAACAGAGGCAAAAACGCAGATAATGATGGATTTTGGAAATGCTGGGGGGACCTAAGGGAGTTCAGGCAGGGATATGACTTGGCGAGAATCATGGTTTAAAATCACCGTGGTGACTATGCATGGGGTCAGAGGAGGGCAGAAGTGGGAACAGCAGAGAGCTCCTGAGTCACATGGACTAGCTCTGATAGGGCCTGGAATCAAGGTGCTAATGGTGGGAGTCAAGGGAAGGAACAGATTCACATGCTGTTGGGGAAGTGAAATTTACCAGATTCGGTGCCTGTTGGGATGGTAGGATGAGGGACAGGAACAGTCTGAGAGGGCTCCCTGGTGTGGGGGAGGCGACTAGGTGGGAAGGCGTGTTTTTCCCTAAGATGGAAATGCTGGAAGAGCTGTGGGTGGGGTGGAGTAGGATCATTAATTAAGTCTGAAACATGCTGAATCTGAGATGATGCTGAGTATTCAAGTCGAGATATCTGTTGGCGGTTGGCTGTTCCAGGCCGGAGGTGCTGGAAAGGATAGTTGGGAGTCATTGGCATATGTGGTTGTCGAAGCCTTTCACTCGTTCAGTAAATTTTAAGGGAGTAAGTCAGGCCAGCTTCATGGATGTGCGACTGTGGGTCACACAGGCCTCACTCTAGGGAGGGCCCCACATGGGTTTGATGCACTGTTGTCACCATCTTAAAATACTCATTAATTTTTAATCAAGAGGCCCTGCATTTTTATCTTGCACTGGACCCTGGAAATTAGCTACCTAGTCCTGCTTATCATGGCTTGGCCCTGTTACAGTAGTGAGACTACAGTGTTGGGTAAGACAGCCATGGTTCTTGCCTTAGGTGCTCACAGGCCTGCATGTTAAGTCATCAACAACAAAACGTGATGTGCTCTGTATTAGAAGTATTAGAAGCCTTAGGGACCACGTGGGAGAGGTGGTTAAACCTAACCTTGGGGGTGAGAAAGTTAGGAAATGAGATTACCCAGGAAGTGGAGGAGAGAGACAAAATTGTACCCCATAACTTAATCAGAGGAGACATAGAGAAGTCTGAGAAGGGAGCCCTCAGGGACATAGGGAATCCAGGAGAAGGGGTGTCCCAGAAGCCAGATCAGAAGAGACTGTCCAGTGCTACCAAGCAGATTAGGAATGAGGTCATGTCGAGTGGATAGAGCAACAAAAGAGGCCATTGGATGCTTTTGAGAGCAGTTGGTTAGAGAGAGGGCCAAGAATTAATTTACCTCTGTTACCAAGAATATTAAGGATCATATTAAGGGATCGCTATTAAGGGATCAGTGGGAGGTGGGGAAGTACAACCCCTAAATGTAGGTTATTTTCTTAGTCGGAGAGAAAAGAAAACAGGCCCTAAAAGGTGGATTGTGGATTAGGAGAGTATCAGTTTTTGTTACGTTTTGTTTGATTGTAAGCCGAAAGTGTTTTGAGCACAGGTTTGAAATATGGGCCTATGAGCAAAGAGTCATAGGTACAGAAAGGGAATAACTCATGTAGCGAAGGCCTGCATGGGAAGTAATGGATGGACACACCTTGGTCAGGAAGAGAAGAGAACAGGATAGCAGAGGGAGCAGGTGCATTTCTAGGTGAAGACCCCACTTGGCTTGGAAGTCAACTCCACTTGTGCATGGGAGCATCTGCTACCTCTATCTTCCTGCCTCGAATTCAAGGGAAACACGTCTCCTGAGTTCTCTCATTTGCTCTCATATTCAACAGTTACAGGGCTCCTGCTATGTGACAGGCGAGCATTTGGAATCTAAGAGCAAACAAGACCGCTGAGCTCACCTGTAGGTCCTATAAGAGGAACTTCTGTGGCCTGATGGCGCAGTGTTGGCTCCAACCCCCCACCCTTCTCCACAGTCTCTGACACTGTCTTCGTCTTCTCTACTTTCCTCCTTTGACTCATTATCTTTTCCTTCCTTCCCAGATAGCCACCTGTCCTAGTTGGAGCCTAGAAGCTGGAATTCAGAGACCATGTAGAAAAGGGGAAGAAAAGTGAAAACTAGTTGTAAGCAAAAATTTTGAAATAGAAGGTTGCCCTTGGAATTTATTGCCTAATGACTTTTGATCTTATCCCCCTGGTTCTCATGGCCCTTCATGCTACTTTGAGATAAGGCTCTAACCTAGACCTTCTTTCAAGCTCTCCAGATCTCTCCATCCTCTGTCATATCCCCTACTCCCTTATTCAGGAGTTAGCCTTAGCTGATGAATTAGGATAGAGTCCATTTGAGTGAACACACTGATTTGTGAATGGTGGATATCACCTTTCTTGCCTGGGTGAGGGGGTTGCATTTTACAAGTGACTCTGGATTTATAAGAAGGAAATTTAATTTGTCCTATTTTTGGCATCATCATTAAAGAAGCCATATGAATATTACATCTTCTTCCCAGTCAGTTCCCCTAAAACTTTCCATTTTTCATAGCTTCCAGTGGTCTTGTAGACCCACTAATTCTCTAAAGCCCTGTGTGGTGTTTGGTATCATCCCCTCCCTCACCTGCCCTCCTACCAGTTTCTATGACAGCAGCAACTGGGCATAGGTGGTGTGTGTATGTGGCGGGGGAGAGGTTGGGACAGCTGCAGCCATTTACAGGGATTGCTTCTGAGTTGGGGACCACGTCTGTTGGGGGAAGAAGGGGTGGCTGGGGACTCTTGGCACAAAGAATGCAGCTGACCCTAGAGTCAGTGATGCAGCCACCCGGAGCTGAGCTCAGGGAAGGCATTTCCCCTCCTTGGGGCTCTTCACAGAGAAGTTTGTGGGATTCCTGCTCCGTGGTACCTGGGAGCTGTTGAGTTCCTATAGAATGCAGTTCGCAAGCCACTTGACTGACTGGTAGGGGGGAAATGGCTGTTAGGAACCACTTCAGAACAAGAAGATCCAGGAGCAGGAGGCTCCATCTGGACGAGGCCTAGGAAATGTTCCTCCACCGTTAGCAATGCTGTGGCCTCTCCCTTAGGTAGCTCCCTGGGGAGCCCTGTTCTCTCAAATGCTTGAGTCAGCAGTAGCTTTGGGGCACATTTGTGGAAGTGTGTGATTTTCCCTAAGCTTTGGGATGAGATGAGAATGTTTTTTCCCAGACCCAGAATACTACCCCTGAACTCGGGAGTCTCAGTCAGGTATCCTCAAATTGGATCACCTGAGCATCGTGTAACAGTGGAGATTCTGATACAGTAAGTCTGGGGTAGAACCCAAGAGTCTGCATTTCTGATATGATCCCAGGTGAAGCCAGTGCTCCTGGCCCAAGGACACGTGGAGTAATGAGGATCTGAAGCTTTACGGTCTACTACATTAAGCGCTAGCCACTTGTGATTGCTTAAACTTAAAGATAAATGAATTAAAATTAAATAAATATAAAAAATTCACTCAGCTGCACTAACCATAATTTAGATGCTCATTACCCACATGTGGCTGTTGGCTGCCATATTAGATTACACGGATTAAAATATTTCCATTATCACAGAAAGTTCTGTTGGAGAACATTAGTTTACAGTAAGCCTCAGTTTCCCTCATTTACTTTTTCATCCATTTATTCACTGAACATATATTATATGCCAAAGAGGATGGTTGGTCCTGGCCATTAAGGGATGGTTCCAACCAACAGAAAAAGTAAACGTCAGCTACCCTAAATGTAATGTTCTTAAAGTAAAGATACCTACAATATGGTGAGGGATCCGTAGTTGGTAACAGTGAATGTTGCCACGCAGGTTAGAGGAAAAGGCGTTGCTAGGGCATTTCATGTGTGTTCTTTTTTTTTTTTCTTTAAAGATTTTATTTATTTATTTGACAGAGATCACAAGTAGGCAGAGAGAGAGGAGGAAGCAGGCTCCCCGAGCAGAGAGCAGAGAGCCCGATGAGGGCCTCGATCCCAGGACCTGAGATCATGACCTGAGTTGAAGGCAGAGGCTTTAACCCACTGAGCCACCCAGGCACCCTGTGTATTCTTTTTTTTTTTTAAGATTTTATTTATTTATTGAGAGGGAGAGAGAGTGTGCAAATGCATGTGAGTTGGGGGAAAGGGAGAATCTCAACCCGACTCAGCACAGAGCCTGACGTGGGGCTCGGTGTCACAACCTGAGCCGAGATCAAGAGTCAGACGCTGAACTGACTGAGCCCCACAGGCGCCGCTCGTGTGAACCAAGCTGTGCACATAGCACAGAACTGAGGTCCTTAGGAGGTCGGCTACTGACAGTACTTTTTTTTTTTTTAACCATTTCAGGGCCATAATCATCAGAAATGGAGAAATCATCCCTATGTCTTCAGAATTTACCCCTGAGACTGAGCGCCAGCGACTTCAGTACCTGGTAAGAGTCGTGTCGGTTTGGTGGAGCGCCGTGGCGTTGGGGATGGTGTCGGAGCTGTTTCAGAGGAACGTGTCGCTACTGACATGGGAGCAGGCCCACAGCAGTCAAACGACATGTGGTCTTAACTCCCCCACACACACCTTCTGGATCACACATCCTAGCTCTGTGTGTGACGACACACTCCACCTCCGTGAATTTATTATTGTGGCTGTTTTCTTCCCATCTGTAACCAGTCGAAGACACGATGTGGTCTGTTTCTTTTAATGGTTTCGTATGTACGATATGAGATGGGGTGTTGGATAACACGGTTACTGTTCTTCTACCCCCCACTTGAACTTAAGATGGGGGCTCAGTCCTGAGGAGGAGGGCAGCCCCGAGATCCCACTGACACACCACCACTTCACACGCAGATATGAAGTCTCAGGGGCCCTTTGGGAAAGACGCAGGTGTCAGAAAGCCTGTTTCTGTCCTGAAAATAAGTTCTCCGTGTAGATTGCCCTCTTCGGAGTGAAATTACGAGTAGGCTATAGGAGGGCTATTTGGTTTTTCAGATCTTGAGAGTTTTTGCTTCACCTTGAGATTGGAGTTTTCTGGAAAAGAGAAGGCACTTCCCTGTCCTCAGATTCCAGGGTCAGGGCATATGGCTTTGAATCTCAGTTCAGTGACGGTGGCAGTCATGCGAGTTTATGATCTTTGGGGACTGACAGTGTGATTAGTCGTCCTATGGATGACATCTTTTTTCTTGCCAACTGGCTTTCTTTTTAGACAGCACGGCTAAGGTAGTGATCCTCTGCTCTTAGGAAAAAATTGATCCCGGCTACTCAAGAAGGACTTTGCTCATGTCTTTGCATTTTGGCGTGTGTGAACAGTCTGGGTTTGAACACTTTGGCCAGTTTAGAAAGGGCTGTGCACATTCCCTTAGCTCCCTTGTCTGGTTTGTTTTCCTCAATATCTAAGCTGTGTTGGTCTGGTATATAATGACAGCAGGATCCAAACCCAATATAAAAACATTTGTTTCACTCTTTCACCAACTGTTCTCTAACCTTTCTGTTGTTTTTTTTTTTTTTTTTTTTTTCAAATGAATAAACTTGTAGCCACTCCGGGGAAGCCCAGGTTTCAGAAAGCTCATTCTCTTTGGCAGTCTGGGCGGGGGAAGGGACCCTGCGGCAGCCGCAAAATATCCTCATTCCAATGCCAACTCAGTGACTTATGGGCTGGGTAACTTTGTGCAAGTCTCTCAACCTTTCCAGATCTCAGTTTGTCACTTACACGGTGGGAAGCTAGGCTTCTCTTCCAAGTAGAGTTCATAACAGCTGTCCTCCTTGTCACCTGTCTGGCTTTCCCCAATCCACCCCAGTGAGCTGATCATGAACTGTGTCACTCCCCTGCCTAAAATCCTTTTGGCTCCTCGTAGTGTACAGAATGCGGGCCATACTCGGTAGACCCAGAATCATGGTCTCCATCCACATCTCCTCCATTGTTTCTCTGCTGCCCCTACCTACCAACGCCACCATGTGTCTCAGGCTGTAGGCAGAGAACCACCTTCCATTTCTGGGCCACACCTTGATCTCCCCAACCTGCATTCCTTTGGACGTATGCCCTTCCTGTGTAGCCTTCCCCTGTCCACTGCCAGGGAAACTGCTCTTCATGCTTTGAGACCCCAACATAAATGTCACATCCTCTAGGAAGCTTCTCCTTGCTCTCCTAGGGGTGGGTGTCAGTCCCCCGTGCTCGTGCCCTGGAAGTACCCCACAGAAGCCCGATACTATTGTACTGGTGGTTGCCATCCCTCTTTCCCCTTCCCGACTGAGTCCTGGAGGGAAGGCTCCTTGCCTTCGTCACTTCATGTTGTACCCCGCATGGAGGAGATACTGAGCCGGGATTCGTTGACTAAAGGGAAGAAAGAATGGATATCTGTATTGACTTCTGGATCACTACCACACAGTACTCTCCCCTCCTCCTTCCCCTGAAACCTGTCACAGCCCTTTGCCTGGCCATGCCTCAACTACACTGTCTTCATCACCTCCTTGCCCTTTCATGAAAACTGTGTCCTAGGGGCGCCTGGGTGGCTCAGTGGGTTAAAGCCTCTGCCTTCAGCTCAGGTCATGATCCCAGGGTCCTGGGATCGAGCCCCGCATTGGGCTCTCTGCTCCGTGGAGAGCCTGCTTCCTCTTCTCTCTCTGCCTGCCTCTCTGCCTACTTGTGATCTCTGTCTGTCAAATAAATAAATAAAATCTTAAAAAAAAAAAAAAAACTGTGTCCTATTTTCCTGTTGAAGCCAATGGGAAACAGCAGGTTGACTTTTTTTTGTTTTGCAGTGATTTCATGTCTTCATGTTACAAGAATGGTACAGAGAGTTCAAAATGTTAACATTTAAGGACGGATGGGAATGCTGACATTCATCAGATTCCTAATATCGGTGGTATATTTTTTTGATGGTTGCAATGAGATGTGTGTTTCTTCCGATCTCAGCTTTGTCGTGTGACTGTGTCTGTGATTTCAACAAGGCCCTTCCCTGATCCACAGCTTCTTCACCAGTAACGGACATCGAAAGCCTTAGAAGACAGGTTTAAAGATTAAGTGAAAACTACATGTAGAATTCTTTTGTGCCCAGAGTCCTCATTTGATTATTATTTGATGAACCAGTCTTGCCACTTCAAACCCTACTGGCCTGCAAACCACAATGATTCTTTTCCCTTATTTTTTAATTTAAGAATCACTCCTTATGCTCCTAAAGATGAGTGAGCATTTTTGTGTCACTCAGACAATCAGTGGGTAGTACTTTCCGCCCACAGAACTGAGCCCAATGGCTGGATTTCTAAAAGGTAAGAAAGCCGTCCCCGTTTTTTTTCATCCTTACTTCTAAATCATACACGTTTCTCTGGTTTATATCTATTCTCCCCAAACAACAGAACTGTAAATGACCAGAACATAAAATATCCTGGTTGTCCAACTTCCCATTCTGTCAGGAGTCTAGAAACGTATGCTTCGAATTGAACAAATCCAGTAACTGCAGTCACATGATCTGTGATGCAAATCTTTTGTTTTTGTTTTTGAGTGAAGTTTTGAGAGAATTAGGGGGTTTATAGTATAAAGTATTAAAAATAATATCAAGGGGCGCCTGGGTGGCTCAGTCGTTAAGCGTCTGCCTTCGGCACAGGTCATGATCCCAGGGTCCCGGGGTCAAGCCCTGCATCGGGCTCCCTGTTCAGTGGGAAGCCTGCCTCTCCCTCTCCCCCTGCTTGTGTTCCCTCTCTCACTGTCTCTCTGTCTGCCAAATAAATAAATGAAATCTTTAAAAAAAAATAAAAATAATATCCGTTATGAGAGGAAAACAGTAGTGTGATAACTTCTCTCAGCCCAGCCCAGACACGGTGATGTGATCACACAATGTCTCTGAAGGACACCTCCCTTGAAATATTCACTGTAGGTTCTGAAATAATAATAAAAAGTAATCCCATGGTAATATAAAGCACAGTATATATCTTAATCATTTTAAGTGCATCTAATCCTACCAGTTCATTTTTTTGTTGCAAGATCAGTTCCCTTGAACTAATTATGAAACACTTTAGTGTAATGGGGATTGTAGTATCCTTTACGTGATCTAAAGGAGTTAGTACATCCCTGGAAAGTTAACAATGTACTCCTTATTCTTAGGTCAAATTAAATTTTCTTTTTATGATGTGTGAGGAAACATTTATGATAAAATCATTAAAGCTTCTGGGTCCCTGGAGACTTGACTTGAGCACGTGTCTGCTGTTCAATGTGTAGAAATGGTTAATGGTTTTCTTGGAGGCAGCGAAGATGCAGAGCTCATTGTACGTGAGCCGTTTTGATCCACATCGAAGAGGAATGTTCTTGGTATGCACAGTCTGGACATTTGGGGATTACAGAACTGGAAGCAGATTACAAGATGATGGATGTGGCAGGCATGTTAGTTTTGTTTGGTCTTGCGTCCTGACCTCGGGGGGGCCCTTCGTGCCGCTCTCCTGTAATGTGAACTTTGTTCCATAGATTCTTGGGCAGGGTGATTAATCAAGCAGGCTTGAGGGTTTGACATGTTCACATGGAATGTGGCAGGTGTGTGATGAAGGGGTCAGGGGCTGTGAACTTCTGCCCCAGCGGCCAGGGAAAGCTGTTGTCCTACAGTCATGAGTAAGCCTCGCTCTTCTGTCGCTGCGCCTTTTTTTTTTTTTTTTAATGTTTCTAGGATGATTGAAGTAAAATATTTAAGGAGGTCCATCAAGCTAAATGGAATGTTTGGATGGAGTCAGGGCACAGACGGGAGGGAAGGCAGTCTGGTCATGGTTGTGTCTCGGCGGAATTTACTGCTTTGATGCTGCGGCCTGCAGAAAACCACCCCCACCTCTGCTTCACGTGACAGCCAGAGATGGATCTCCCTCAGGGGGACCTCTGGAGCCCCGAGGTGTGAGAGTGATGGCTTCCCCTCCATTCTGCCTAGACATATTTATAAACTCTGATTTGATTACATTAAGATGTGCTGGTATCATCAAACCTTCAAATAATGCACTTCTGTCCTTGTAGATAATCCAAGTCTGCAGCTGTTTTTCATCAAGGGCAATGTACAGAAGAGATGAAAGTGGGTTTCAAATACACATTTGATACGTACAAGTGCAACATTATCCAAGGTGATTTCTTGTGGTGTCCTTGGAACTACCCCCAGCCTTCTCCGCCGAGTCCGATTCTGTGTGCGTGCCATTTCCCTGGTGTTGGGTTTGGAAAGCTTTCAAGGTGGACGGTGTTGCTCCTCTTGGCTTTTTGGGATTTTTCATGCTCAAGAGTGATCTCCCAAAAGTATATTCCTTAATCTGCTTTTTAAAACAGGATACTATAATGTGGGGGAGGGTCAAGTGTGCTAGTGTATCGAAGTGACTGACCCACTGCCCCCACCATACCATTTAGTCTCGAGAGCGGGTTGAGCCCGGTAGGCCTTTAGTCATAGGGCGGCAACTTCACCATCACTGTGCTTCGCTTGATGACTGAGTCATGGAAAAATCCACTCCAATCCTGTCTCTTTTTTTCCCCCTTTAAACCTTTCTCACAAAACTGGCTGTGAGTTTCAGAATTTCTAATTGAAATACGGTAGTTAAAAAACGGCTGGCCTCTTCCTTTCTTTCTTTCTTTTTTTTTAAAGATTTTATTTATTTATTTGACAGAGGGAGAGAGAGATCACAAGTAGGCAGAGAGGCAGTCCGAGAGAGAGGGGGAAGCAGGCTCCCTGCTGATCAGAGAGCCCGATGCGGGTCTCGATCCCAGGACCCTGAGATCATGACCTGAGCTGAAGGCAGAGGCTTAACCCACTGAGCCACCCAGGCGCCCCATTTTTCATATGTACTATAGGTTTAACTGATCACACAGGTGCACAGAGAAGCCAGGAGAGTTTTAGAGCACAGAAATGGCACCGCCCAGACTTTTCAAGACAGAGCTTCTTTTTGGTGGCCTGGGAGAGCTGCTTGGCTTCACGGAAGACTCTGAAAGACATTAGCCCCTGTAAGTGAACCTCACCACTTCCAGAACCTTGGTTTTTCTTTGTTTTTGGTGGGTTTTTTTTTTAAGATTTTATTTATTCATTCGAGAGAGAGAGAGAACACAAGCAGGGGAAGGGGCAGAGGGAAGCAGACTTCCTGCTGAGCAGGGAGCCCGATGCGGGGCTCAATCCCAGGACCCCAGGATCATGACCTGAGCCAAAGGCAGATGCCCAACCAACTGAGCCACCCAGGTACCCCCAGAGCCTTGATTTTGAAAATGAATATAAGTGGATGTTTTGTTTATTCCAGGTCAGGAGGAGTCAGAGGCTTGGTGTTGAGGTATTCTAAACACCCTGACCAGACCTAAGAAAATGAATTCTGCACAGCTAAACAAAGTAACCACGAGAATGTATCCCTAACTACTTTTATTCTTTAAAAAAGCTCAGTCTTTCTGTACAGTTGCTACACTCATAGAATCTTTAGACTCTCTGAAACCCCTGTCCCTTGTAACATTGTGAAGAAAAAGTGGGGCACATAAAGCCAGAGCCATCTGTCCATAGGGTCCCTTAAAAATTGATCTGAGTATAAAGAAGCAAGATCATGTAGTGCATCCTTTAAAAATGTTAAAGTTAAATATGCTCTGAAAGAGGTAGACAGCATTCACGGAGGTTTACCAGGACAAACGTTAGCTGTGTATACAGAGTTTTCTCTTCTCCAGTTGCTTCATCTGTGAAATCCGGTAATTAAGGACTCCTCCCATGACGGGATTGATGACTAATGAGTTAATATTTATAGTGTGCTTACAACAGTGCCTAGATAAGAGACAAAGTAAAATCTCTTCGTTTCACGCCTAACTGTATATGAAGAACTTTTGTATGGCTGTCCTGCCTTCGGGACTACTTCTGTGGCCTCTTATAAAATTTATAAATTCCATTTGCATATGCAGAGGGATTGAAGATATGCAGGCACATTCTTTTTGCTGACATGAGTTGTTCTGTCTTCCAATGAATTCCTTTCCCATATTTTTACTTGGGAGGATAAAAGCATTAAGCATATGAATATGGAAACTTTATATGTTTTATGTAAATGAATACTTTTTACCCCTTATTCTATACGTTAAACTGTTGCAGAGTTGACAAATCTAGGCAATTTTGTTTAATATATCCATTTGCATATCAGTTTCCATGTGGCTCATTTAGCGTAAGCTATAAAATTTTACAAATTTAGAGTTATTTTAGGGGCACGCTTTTCTCTGGTTGATCAGTACAGTCCCATGTAGAAATTTAAATGTGAATCTTTCTTGACATCCATGTAGCCAGACAGAATTTTATCAATATTCAGTTTTATAATGACATATATACATAAGCTTGGTTCTTGTTACTTTGGGATTTTTAAGGATAAATTAAGACAGAGAATTCTTTTTTTTTTTTTTAAGACAGAGAATTCTTTATGAAAGACTCAAACACACACATATTTAGATCTCAGCCATTAACATTTTCCCTTCATTTTTGTTTAACCCAAACCAAAATATTCCAACTCTGCACTGTAAATCAGGCAGCCAGCCTTGACTCTGGGATAGCCATCTCATTTGACCAGTAGTGTGACCATCAGTGGCTTGGCTGATGTTATTAATTTCATTGCATTCGTGACCTTAGATTTTCTATCATGGTAAATCACCCTGAAATGTAAGGCTTCCAGTCTTCCTGTCATAAAATCTGACAAGGTTTTTCCCTTTCTATGGGCAAGAAAGAGGAGAGATTACTCAGGGGTGGGTTTTGTTTTGTTTTTTGGTCTTAAGATTTGTGTTAAACACTGAAAATCCTCATTTTGGCAACTTCCTTTCAAATACTGAGAGGTCCAAACATTTAACAAATTAGCTCCTATAAAAGTTTTCTAGTAAGAGGACTTCGCCAACTATTTCCTGCTATGGAATCTGCCCTCTCGTTGAACACACGAGTGTTTTTACCTTCTGTATCTTGCCAGTGGGAGTGGAAATTGGAACAACTACTTTGAAAAAGGGTTTGGCTCAGCAGTTCTACTCCAAGGTAGGCACCTAACCAGAGGGTACACAAATGTTCACCAAACTAGAATGTGCACAGCAGCATGGGGTGTAGTAGCACAGACTGGAAACTATCCACATGTCCCTGGAAAGCAGAGCACATAAGACACTTGTCAGCCAGAGTCATGGCCTGGAATGCCACACAGTACTGAGAATGAACACGTTTTAATTACATGCAACAGTGTGGATGAATCACACAGACTTAACACCCAGCACTGGGGGCAGCTTATAGGTTTCCATAGTAAGTGTACAAAGAAGCAGAACCAGCCTACAGGTTAGGATGGTGCTAGGGAGAGCAATGGTTGGATGGGGTCCTGACCCCAGGTGCTGCTAACATGTTGTTTCTTGATCTAGATGCCAATTACATGAGCATGGCCAGTTTGTGAAAATACGTGGGTCCATACACATACGATATAGTAACTTTACTGTGTATATATTATTCCTGCTCGAAAAGTGTTTTTTACAAAAAATACTTCCACTTTATTGAACTGGTTATTACTCTTTGTGGGAGGGGACTTCCTCAGGGCTCTGCAGGAGCCCATGGAGAAGCAGCTAGATGGGTCCCCAAGAAAGGCACCCTTCTGCCTCATCTCTGTTCTTTCCTAAAAGCAGCTTCAGAAGCCCTTCCACTCCCCATGCTGCTTCGCACTTCCTCACCTCTCCTCTTGCTACTCTGGCCCTAGACACCTTCGGTGACCAGCTTTTCAGAAGCTTTTCAGATTCTTTCTGACCCATATAATGAGTGCCCCACTCTTTATCCCTTAGCCCCTGGGGATATCTCCATTCCACCCATGAGCCTTCTTCAGTCTCCCCAACTCATGCGAGAGCTCTGAATAAAGGGACCTCTTTTTTGGTTATTCTTTGAATCCCTAGCTCCCGATACCTGGCACGTGGGGGAGTTCATGTGTCAGTCACATGCATTCCTTCGGCTGGGTACCCCCATACCTGGGATAATCCTCTCGCTAGCTGGCACTACTTACTGGCAAGATGACCACAAAACAGCAGAGGGAACTTTTATTAAAAGGAGTAAGCAGTTTGTGTTTCCCAGTATGCAATTTTGAGTAGCCTCAGGACCCACCATCTCAGTGTCTGCAGGAAGCCTGGTGCTTCTGTCTCCTCCTGTCACCATTCCATACATATCACTCTCTAGTTCTGGGTCCCGCTTCTCCTCCCTGTGTTCACCCTGCCTTGCCAAGGTAGGTGTGCAAAGCTCTCCCGCAGTCTGAGAAGGTGGAGCGCAGATCCATGTGTTCCAGAGTGAGACAGACCTGGGTTCAGGTTTCTCATCCACTTTGCTCTAATGAGAGGCTTCCTAGAAGATTCTGGAAGGCATCTCTTTTTCAGGCTTATCCCCTCCTGAATCCCTCTGTGACTCAGATTCTCACTGGGATGGGGTGGTTCTGTTTGTTCACAGTAAGTGCCTACTTCTGTCCCCTTGCAGCTAGTTTCTGCCCAGGACTAGAGAGCAAAGAAGCCAGACGGCATCTGATCCTCCTTCCCCATCTCTGGTGTCCTGCTGCCTCTCGGCACAGCAGGTTACTCTAGCATCGTTTCCCTAGATGAGCTGACCGTCTTGTCCCTGGACAAACATAACCATGTCTGGAAGTTTATTATCACCAGCTGTACAGACACTAAGTGGCAAGGATAGGTCCTACCCTCTTTCTAGCAAACCTGCGCTCTCCAGACTCCCTAAAGGTCTCCTGGCAGCCTGTATTTCGTTTGGTAGGGGCAGTGGTTACCAAGCTTTCTTTCCAGGGGTCATTTGTGGCAACACACGACCTTCAATGTACCTCCACCCCCACGCCTCGGTTAGAAACATTCTGTTATGCTTCCTTGTGGGAGAGTCTCAAAGTTTAGGATAAAAATGGAGGTACAAAGAGTGATTTTTTTTTTTTTTTAAAACACGAAACAGGCCAGCACACTTTAAACTGGATTTTAGTATAAAATATGTCTCTGGGTTTCTAGTCGGCAAGCTTATTAAGTAGAGAAGAGACATGACATTGTTTGGATATTCTTAGGAATGTGAAATACCATGAGGTTTTAAATGGTATTACTGCACCCACACACATGTGGTTTTATAGGAAGGTATCTATCAAATTATAAAAAGTTAACTAAGTCCAGAATACAGTAATATGTGTCCAAGATTGTTTTTATGTGCCATGGACCTGAGTTTTAGTTTTTCAAAAAATTGAAAGCTATACTGTATTATTTTACAAAGTTTAATTACTAAATGTAATTGTGTAAAGCAGGTCAGAATGTCTCGTATTTGTTCTTCCAGCACATGCTTACTTGGAGTCTTTACTGTGTTAGGTGCTATGCTAGGCCCTGCCCTGTAGCTAAGGTTTAAAAATAATGAGCATACTTAAGTGTGGCTGGTATTATTTTCATCACAGTGCAGATGTTCTAACATACATATGCCCAAATATTGTCATTATAGAGAATGAGCTAAAATATATCCAGCATGTGAGAAAAACAAGGACCATTTAGGAGAGTGTCCAGAATTTTTATTTTGTAGGGATCTTAATGTGTTCTTGCTCCCCTGTCTTGGATTTTTATCCCATTAAAGCCCACATTTTTCATAGGCCAGCATCCCTATGAAATGTGCCTTGGGAAAGGACAGTAGTCTTGTATACCTGTTTATGAACTGCCCAGATATAAGCAGTCGAGCAAAACATTCCAAAATCATCCAAAAGTCTTATAAGTTTGGAGTCAAGAACATGAAAAAATGTTCATCATCACTAGCCATCAGGGAGATACAAATTAAAACCACATTGAGATACCACCTCACACCAGTTAGAATGGCCAAAATCAGCAAGACAGGAAACAACGTGTGTTGGAGAGGATGTGGAGAAAGGGGAACCCTCTTACACTGTTGGTGGGAATGCAAGTTGGTGCAGCCACTCTGGAGAACAG